>JABUQX010090771.1:20000-22500 GCA_015478945.1 Trachelipus rathkii | reverse complement strand
ATATATATAACTCTATATATATATGTAGTAACTCTTACCTACCTCACCACTATATATTATATATGTATATATATATATATATATCTATATATCTAAATAAAGATTTCATTTGTTTATCTTGAAGTAGGGAGATTCTTCCCATTTTTAAATGATGATGACCTGATGTTTTACAACGAACAAAAATGTGACCAGCTTGTAGTGGAAATTAGTTCAAATTCAAACTTACTGTGGAAACAACTCTCAATATTATAGAACTTTACACTCGGAGAAGTAGCAAATTAATTATTCCATTTATAATCTTAATTTTCTTATCATTCTATTTGATTGCATCGTTGATTATCACCACAACTCAACAACCTTATATATATATATATATATATATATATATATATATAACCTTAACTTATATATAAGTTTCTTAACCCACCAACTTAGCCAGTTTTGCTCTAGACATCCAAATATATAAAGTTAGTTAACTAGATTAACACCGTAAGGGAAAAATCGATATTATTTATATTTTCGATAATCTCAGTTTCTTAAGTATTTTTCCAGAAGAACAAAACAAAGGAGGGCCAAGTCTTTTTATATATATATATATATACTATATATATATACTCTTAACATACTAATATATATATATATATATATATGACCTTATATATGAATATATATATACCCTATATATATATATATATATATATATATCTTTCTATATATATATACTCTTACTATATATGTACTTATATATATACTATCATATATATAACTCTTTATATATATATGTGTATTAATAATAATAATGTGTGTGTGTGTGTGTGTGTGTGTGTGTGTGTGTGTGATGTGTGTGTGTGTGTGTGTGTGTGTGTGTGTGTGATAATGTGTGTGTGTGTGGGTGTGTGTATTGTGTGTGTGTTGTGTGTTAGGCTGCGGTTTAGGACACTGCTCGTTCAGGTTATGATAACATTTGTTGGACAAAGTTACTTAACGCGCGCAAGGAACGGGAGGCCGGATCAAAAAATTTTTTTTGCACGTAACCTCTATGATACATATAAATAAATGTTCTAGGGGCGAAATGAATTTTTTTTTTCCCTATGTTCTAGGGGTGAAATGAGATTAGGTTAGGTCAGGTTAGGTTAGGTTAAGTCACTCCTAGGAAAAAAAAATTTCATTTCGTATATAAAAAAGTTTAGTTACCTTTCTAAAATCATTTTTTGTAAACAACGGGGCACCCCATATTAGTTTCCAATAATTTTATTTTATTAAGATGTCGCAGACCAAACAAGATTCAAAAACAAGCAATAAAAAAAAAAATTTTATTTGCTTTAAATAGTTTCCATTTCGCCCCTATAAATGTTTAATTTTAATTTAAATTTAGTTTTATATACAGTAAATTTACTAATTTATAGTATTTTCGTGTGGGCGTTAAGTAACTTTTATCGATTTGTTCGGAATACACATACCTACTCTGTGTTTACTTTACAAAACTTATCATAACCTGAAGAGCTGGGTCCTAAACCGAAGCCTAACCTACAATATATATATATATATATATATATATATATATATATATATATATATAATATATATATAACCAACAATATATATATATATATATATACCTGCTGCTACCATACCCTGCCTGCTCTGCTATATACCTGTATGCCTCTTACTGCTGCTGCTATATATAATGTTAAAACAAAAAAAATTTGATGTGGCAGGGTTTGCATGGGAAGCCTATCAAGTAAGCATCGGTTTTATATATTTATAGTCTATACTCTATACAATTTACCACAGTATATATATCATATATATATATATATATATATAATACATATCACTATAAATATATATATATATATATATATATATATATATATATATATATATATATATGTATATATATATACTCTCTTTGCTGCTAACTAACTGCTATATGTATGGAGAGAGAGAGAGAGAGAGAGAGAGAGAGAGGAGTTAAAAAACAGCTTTTGTTAAAAAAACTTTTTGTTTGTTTTGTTTCTCTTCGTGTTGTACGTATTGTGTAGGCTGTGATGACTGGTATTCTGGTAACTACATACAACTACCAGTCTACGAAAACTATATTTAAATACCTTTAACTGATTATTCAAATTTGGGCCCCAGACAGGTTCAGAAGCAAGACCCCAAAACTTGACATGAGTAAATTTCTAATAATTCTTATTTATTATTTTTGTATTTAAATTTGTATTTTGTCTACTGGATGAGCAATTAAGCAGTGTGCCTGAAAAGCAGTTCATTCTTTGTTTAACGGTATAGACTACGTGCATACAAAGAATAAAAAAAAAAAAAGAGCATTTTACAAATTTAACTTCTATGCTGAGGGTTACAAATGTTGGAGAAGGAAAGAAAAAAAAGCAACATATACGGGATCATATGAAATGTAGCGACGATTTTAAAATTAAGTTCTTGGGAGAATTCGACAATATTAGGGTAAGGAAACAGCGCTTATCTGCCCAGAAGC
>JABUQX010090771.1:0-10000 GCA_015478945.1 Trachelipus rathkii | reverse complement strand
ATAGAAAGTGAGAGCTACAAATAGCAACGACGAAAAAAGAGAAAAAGAACCGAAAGAAGGCCCAACCTCATAATATAGATATAGAGCCTCTAAATAAATATCAAGTACAACATAGTACGGGTAATAGATAAGAAGCTAAGAACTAGTATATAAAACATAGAACCATGTATCATCATTTGGCAGGAGTGTAGTATTACACACAATAAACTGATTAACCCACGACCGCCGCAAAAGTAAATTAGAAGGTATAAAAGGAGAAACTATGACAAAAAAAGAGTAAAATAGGAAACAATATGTATAACATACCGATACGAAGGCACTAATAAAGAGGCCGCCAGAGGATAGCAAAAAAACTAGCTTAGCGACTTATAATTACTAGGTATAGACATCACTCAACATATCCGCGGTAAGCCATACCAGAAGGCACGTATACCATCTATAGGTATTTATATATATCATAGATGGTTATATATAAATATACCGAAAAAGGCAAGTATAGAAATCTAAGTTTTGTACCAACTCTCTCAAAAAACCCGCTAGTAGGCATCGACCTAAACTATAATAGCAAGAATATAAAAAAAGTACTATATATAATATATATAATAAGCTGAGTAAAACTCAGAAGGCACATAACCTCAGACACAGCTAATATCCAGATCACCCAATATAGGTATATAATATATACAATCCGCCTAAATAAAATATATAATAGACAACGCGAAAGATAAGCGACAGCCAATAGATTATGATATAGGGATAAGAAAATGGGAGAGATAGTAAAATATATGAAACATATAACGTACTCCCAGATATATATAGAGAGGTTATAATAAAAAGACGAAAGAAACGAGAAAAATATAATAAATATAGAGAGAGAGATGAACGAATTATAAAAAAAAATAAAGGCGCAGGCACGGACATAGACACATTACATACGACGTATAGACGACCGCCCACTATATATATAGCTAAGCGCGAAGCTGATACGATAAGGCCGAGCAATCACTTACTGAGCAGGGAGTCGAGGACATCCTCGAGATCTCTACTAAAAGATCGTCTCCGCAGCGACTGGCACATACACTAAGGAGAGAAAAGAATGAGCCAGAACTGCCTCAAAGAAACATTTCAGAAGGAACAGAGCAGAATGATTTAACAGGAACCGATACGAGACCTAAATTAGAGCAAAATGGAGCACGTCTGCGAAGCCCTAGAAAAACATCAAACACCCCCACGACACCTCTCCATACCACCGGAAAGAGACAGTAATCCGATTAAGCAAATAAGCAGAATGTTGTTGAAGACTGTGTTCATAAAAATAATATACACCTCTCCGCTAATCTCGCAGCGAGTAGAGGCAATACTTTTAGTCTGAGTGCCGCAATACTTATGGCGAGTGGCACGAAAGAGTCCACCAAAGAACGCAAGATAAGCTATCAACCAATTTTGACCACCTGACTCTATTTTGCACAAAAGATAGTGATTGGAAGCTGCTATAATCGCTTTGAAAACGACAATATGAGAGGAAGACTAGAAAGTTAAACTTTGGAAGTATCTCAATCATATCCTACCACCCGTTTAATTTTTTCAAGTATGAATAGTAATACAAATAGTAAAGAACAGTGTATCCCTTAAAGTGGCACTCTCTATTAGTATTTAATTACATATAACACTTCACTTGTGAAGTCCCCACGATTATTAGCGGGAGGGACGTGCGGACAGTGCCAGTTACTTCGCAGGAATACTACGCGTGAGGGTTTGATGGTCCTGATACAGGTGCGGGAAATGGAGCGCATCAGCGGACTCAGCATTCTTTTCGAGGTGCGGAAGGGATGCCGCCTAGCGGACCTCAACCGCATAAAAAGAAAGCGACGCAACCGAAAGATCCCAGAGAGTGCCCCCACTCTGCTGACTAATAAAATCAACATGGCTAGGTATAATATATAAGAACTCATCTCATCTAAAAAGGACAATCTGAATCACTAAATGGGATAATAACATAGCTACTACCAGGCAACTAAACGCCAGCACCAACCTATCTAATTTTAAAAAATATAATAAAAATACTGAAAGAAGCTCGAAACCAAACCTATATAAGAAAAATGACAATGCAGCCTCGCCCATCCACCTAACTTCACCATACGGTAATTACAGATACCAACATACCAATACCATATAGTACATTCACTACTCCACAATAGGAATAAACAAGGCGCCGAGACTCTATAACGGGAGAGAAGTACAGAGAGGGCACAGGGCCATCCTCACAAGAAAGGAAAGTAAAGAAAATAATGTAATAAAATGTTAGAGTTCAAATAACTATTATTAATTAATATTAATAATGCTCTGAAAAGTATACACAAGGACCACTAATTTCTACTATGTAATCAGTACTTTTTCTTCCCGAAATTATATTCATCACTCGATCAAATTCATAAACTGACCACATATCAAACTTCAAATACCGAATTGTAGCCGAGCCCTAATAGAACATCGAAGTACTTACCATATACTAATGCATCTGAAAAACACTGATCCGAATTATCAATCGCACAGCGACGAAAAAACCCGATACCATATACCCTTATTTGTACTATTTTTTGAATTTTTCCACAAAGCCTTCTCTCGAGCGTCTTAAAATAATAAATCCTCCCAAAATTGGCAACTTCACTCTTAAGTAGAGAGTTGCCAGGTTGCAATAAATATGTGAAACAACATCAAAAAACATATTATTTTTAAAAAACAAATTAAATACAAAAAAAAAAATATAAAAAACATTATGAAAAAAAGTATGTATAATCTATAGGGTAAATATACCACATAATAGCATAACAAAAGCGATAGGAATCACATATCCCGATAGGAGCTTACATATAATACCACTACTAGTCCAAAATTGACTTTTTCACCAAAGGAATTCTAGTATAAAAAAGAATAAAAAGATAAAAAAAAACTCTAATAAAAACTCAGATTAAAAATACACCAATAGAAAACTAACATAAAACTCAGATAAAAAAAATTCCAAATTTAATATAATAATCATCAATATTATACGAGAGAGAAGGAGACGAGCCCGAGCATCGCCCAGTGAATAGAGGGAGGAAGACGCAGAGAGACGCGAGAAAAGAAGAGGCGAGGCGGAAAACAGGAAGGAGGAACCGACACCGAGAGGAACACACACGGAGAAGGAGATGCGAACAAGAGTCCACTAAAACTTAAATACAAATATGAGACACGGACATCAATGCCACAGACTATACGCGCCAGCAACGCGACCAAGAAAAAGCAGAGTGGGCGACTCGATGCGGGGGCAGCAGCTAAAAGCGCGACGCCCGTTAAAGCATTTAAGATGAAAAACAGCCAAAACATCTAGAGGCTGTATTTAGGATCACCGCTGGTAAGTCAGTCTAGGTATAACTCTATAAAACTGCAAAGGGTACTCTGAACGCCCAAGCCAGGACGCCGCACCCATCATACACCTACAATGACAATAAACTGAGCGTGGTCGAACCGGGGACAATAAGACAATACAGACTGCAGCATACGACAAAGCTCTCTGTCCAATGATTAAAGAGCATAGAAGACCGCATTATGATAAACGTACACGGATGAATAACTGAGGTCTCTGCAAGATATTGGATCCGCGACCGATTCAGGATTAAAAGGAGAGTAGTTTATCCGACTCATCTCGAGGCAAGTGATAAGTTCGCCAGTAAACGCACAGCCTGGGATGACACCTCAGTACAAATAAGTACGAGAAAAAGCACCTTCTTCCCGTATGTGGAACAAGTCAATAGGGAGTATGCGATGACAACGGTGGGTGCAGCAAAATTATACAACAATAACACTAGTGTATAATAGAAATGGAGAAATTGGAACAAAGCTGTCTCAGCTAACAACAAAAATGATATATACAAAGTCAATTATGATAATCAATGATCCAAAGCACCTGCAACCAGCCGAAGGAAAACGAGCAAAGAGAAGGGACAATCCAACCGGCGCGAGAGAGAGAGAGCGAGAGAGCCGCCTACAACGAATAGGAGAACACAATATCAATGTACTTATTGGAAGATTTATAGGAATCTACGCATAACATACTGTCGTTTATTAACTACTTCCATACCGCGACCGTTGAACACGCAGCACAATAAGAGGACCACGAGAACCTTTACTGTTAAACAGCTAAGCTATACAGTACCATATCCAGATGGACGATATTTAAAGAGGCTCCGCAGGAGTCCACGGGACGCAACGAAGACCACCTACTATACCACATGTCAGTTTCGAACCAAAAGAGAATACGATTAAGACAATCAAGCCCAAGCAAAACAGCCTACGGATAATCATCATAAGGAAACATCTTGGAATTCAACTCCTCATACCTAATGAGTAAGATTAGTATTAGTAATCAATACGACAGTAAGGGGTAAAATATAATCCATTGTACCTACGAGTGAGTACTACCGAACACCACAATATGCATAGCTAAGAACTATATAATAAGTACTAACTAAAAAGTAAATAATAAAGTACCGGGGCGGTCATCTTTCGACCAAAACACCATCTTCCATACATATAAAACATAACAGAATAGCATTTCTCTTACCAATAAGAGCCTGCCTTTAAGAGGCCAGTCACACTCTAATTTACATCGAACCACTTAGATCTTACAGTGACGAGTCACGGTAGGAAAAATATCAAGCTCTCTCGACCGTCCAAACAAGTAGTAATCAATAATAATTATCTAAAAGGACTGCCCACAGAGGCAAAAAGCTGTGATGGAGGCACCGCCTAACGGAGTCGGTAGCAGTTCCTATTTTAATTTTGCTACAAGGTAAACCCCGATTAAATTGACGAAGAACATTATTGAACACCCGACGAAAAGATCGGACCTTAAAAAATTAATCAACTCAATAATACTCATATCGAAGACATAACCCCATTGGTATTATAAAAGGCGTATTTCAAAATAACAGAATTGATAAGATTGTGATAAACAGAACAATGCGCAAGATAACTACTACTCCCACTATCACCGAAGAAAATATTCTAACTTCGTAACATTTACGGCACTTAAAAGGTGAATGACTACAAAAATCAGTGCCTAAAAACCATGCGTTGAGTCAAGACTCTTCATGGCGCGCACAAATGTAGCTTGCCTCTGCCGAGATAAGCATACTCAGACGTCCGTCCTCCACCGGCACAGCGGCACACTTATGGTTAGTATATGTGTCCGATTACATAACGTGCGATGAAGTCCTTTTCAAATATAATAAAAATAGAGGAATCTATGCTAAACACTTGAAATAGTAAAAATACTATAGAAATAAGTAATGACATTGATATTTGCTGCGTGAGCTGTCGGCTAACTAATGTCCAATAAAAATACTCGCACGCTGTTAGTTTAGAGAATACTGAGCAATATTCAGAGCAATCTAGGCCCGCCGATTCAGATTATAGACCGCTCTGTCAAACCTAAATTCTTATTGTGCAATGTTATGAACGGCCCAGATTGATTAATTAAAAGTGTTAAAACTATCATGGAACCTTTCATGAAAGGGACTGGGGTCTATTTAGCTAACGTAAAAGAAATAAAAAACATGCTTGAGTATAGATATGTACGCACTGTAGTAAAACATAATAAGTACAAGAGCGCCGTTATGACAACAGAATACTAGGAATACGCAAAATGCCAGAATACTAGATACTAAGATAATACAATTATAAACATGAAATATTAATATCCCTACTGACCAAACGCTATTAGGGCCTAACAACATATTATAATGTAACAGCAGTATAGGAAAACCATGTGAAATACAGAATAAAAGTATAATAGCCACTAATACACAGCCCAAAAGGTTAAGGTATAGAATAATAGTAAAAAAGCTAAAACCGCGCACGACTGTAGAATTCATAATATCATCACAACGAGAAATTACCGAGCGCATACCAAATCACCAATACAACGCGAAACGAGGCAATGACTACTGCCCATACCTATGACTAAGTAATATAAGTAAAAATATAAAATGCCTCACACCATAGAGCCTGAGAGTTATCCCCGAAATATAAGCCTAAATAAAAAATTACGATATTCAATAGATCTATAATCCTAAATAATAGACCATATAAATTAAAACGGGCAGAGAAAAGAAGCAAACAGTACAAAAAGGTATAGAGCAACAACAAAAAAATACTCAATACGCAAAAGTAATTATCTAGTAAAAATGAGTAACGACAATAGTGAGCACTAAGACAGGCAAACCACCCCATATCAAAAGTTCCAATAAGGCCCCAGAAGCCCATACATCCATATTTAGGAATAATGATATACTGTACCTATACAAAACTACTATATGAGTCAGCGTTCTGAGTTAAATACGTCGTCAACCTGCTCATTTCCAGTCTACACTACCTTCAAAGACTGTACCGAGTAGAGACAGGAAAAAAGGCTAACACCGTGGAAATCGACCTAGGACGGTCCAAACTAGATACGGAAAATCGAAACAACCAAAAAAAAAAAAAAAAAACAACAAAGAAGAAAAATGTAAAAATACTACACAAAAACATCAAAACGACATTCGTTTTCAGCTTCAATATTTACATTGTAGAAAGAAAAGACCAAAGAGCGTTGAGAAAATAAAAGCAGAACAACGAAGAAAAAAAAAGAGAAATAAATACCTAGAACTGCCTCCGCAATAAACAAAATTATCTCACATAGAAATCGTAAAAACGCCAACACAAACAAAAAAAACGAAACAATCTCTAATAGTTCCACTATAATACTCTCACAGTAAAACATATGACTCTGTTAACAAGGGGCTTACCTACTTAGATCGTACGCCCCTAATTACCGCTCCTTACAATTGCGACTTTCTCGTTAAAATAAATAGTGCTTTCATAATCATTAGCAGACGCTGTTCTTTTATCTCACAACCATACCCACACAGGGACCTATACCGCCACGGATGGCAAGAGAGAGCAGGTCGGGTCTCGTTCGGCCTTCCGGGGAGAACTCACGGCCCGGTAGCGTTATTTCCACCACCCCCGGGAGAGGGCTCCCGGAAACCCCAGCCTATAAGAGAGAATATGGGAGACCGTGAATACAAGCAAAGGCGTTCCTCCGACCCCTCACCTACGGGGTAATGGAAAAACAATAATCCCCCACTATGCGATCACCCTGCGGCTCGCAGCCCCTTAGAGATGCCCGGTCTACATAACATAATTATTGCCTCTCGTATGCCCTAAATAACCAGCGACTCCACACGACCAAGCCTAGACCCGCTATCTCCATAATATACTGTAGCTATGTCTCTATTTCGAAGATATCATTATTTCATCTATTATTTACTTTCTTTCTATATTCCGGTTTCTCTAATATTACGGCCAGGCCCACCGTATCGACTTAGCGGAACCAGCATAGATCCACCAAGCCGAGTGTCCGTTTTACTGTAACTTAATGTTATTAAGTACATATGACGAGTTTACTAAACGCTGGCCTATATATACTATATATATATATATATATATATATATATATATAATATATAGTATATATAATAAGATTACCCCCAAAAAAACCATGGGAAAGGCAGCCAATTACAGCTACCACGAAAAAATTAGTTAGGCCTACTACCCCCTATAAATCCCCGGCGTAAGATTACATGCTATATACCTAATATGTACCTCAAGTATATATATATATATATTACTATAATAAATCAATAATAATAAACAAACCCTCTAACAAGCTCCCAATCATCTAACGTAGCCGTAAAATACTACATACCCCATAGTTCTGAACCTAACTCACAGAATTTTGACACGAAGAACAGCCACCTGAACCCGATAATCAACATAATACCGGATACATGCAGTAACAAATCACGTGAACGTAACAAGACCTACTCCCACCTCCACCGTATATAAAATGAATATATTAACATACCATCATAGTCATGAGGAGAAAAACTAGATCTACTACTACACATATCCTACAAAATAGTATTACTACACCGAGAAGAAAAACATATAAGATAAAGTACATACTATTAACTAATAAAATACTGTATTAGTAATAAATAACTTATATAGAATAAGACCATTATTTACGTGATACGTGCCCAACGAAATAATAATGTAATAAATAAATATATTATTGAAGATGCGCTACCCGCATTTTTACAGGATGCACGAGCCGACAAAAACCCATGAACATGAGATAATACTAACGAGCTATACAGAAATATATAAATAAATATACTGGTATTTCCAAATGACAAAACATACTTATAAAGTATAAAAAAATTACAAAAACATCAAAATTCAATTCCCTAGAAAAACCAAATAAAAAAGCTTATATATATATAAAACATAACCATAATAATAATAAAAACTATATAGAATATATAAAGCAGGACGTACAGAACAAAATTGAATAAGATGAAATAGAAGACAAAATAAATAATAAAACTCAATAAAAAAATACCAATAAGAAACTCAATAAGAATATAATACTGAAAAAAAATTAATATATAATATATGTTAGATGTAGTGTAATAGAAGAATGCATAGGAAGAAGGAAGACAAAAAAAATAGAATAGAAGGAAAATGTGAGAATGAAATAAATAGCCAAAAAAAAAAACAACGAATAAAAAAAACATAGAAAAACAAAATTCAAAAAATCAAACAAACCAAAAAATCAAGTGAAAAAAACCCCCATCATGAACCAAAAAAAAAAGCAAGACACAAAAGCCAAAACCAAGAAAAGCAGAAGGGAAAGGACAAAATGAATCCGAATAATAACACTGGCAAGCACAGCGATCAACACCAACAATCCAAACTGATCGATGAATGGATGAAGTAGCTCGTAAAAATTTCTGAAACTTATGCGATGGAACAACATAGCTCAAAGGTAAGAACGTGCAGTTAAAAGGGAATGACGCGTCAAATCTTGCTTGTTCACATTCCTAACCCCAACATAAAAAACAACCCAAGACAACAAACGTAAACAAACGCAAAACAGCCTGCCAGGCGCAAACCAGAAACGGGCAACCACCAACGCCACCAGAACAACTACACCAGCCGAGAAAAGGTAGAAACCCTAAACAACCAAATCTTGATAAGATTTTTCCTGAAGTTTTAATCCGTTGACGCGCAATTCTAAAAACAAAACAGTCTTCGCCAGATGAAGGCGGAAAACTCTTAAAAACCGTCGGGCATCTCTACCGAAAACACAAATCTTTTATCAACCATTACGTTTAGAGCTTTATTAACTTAACGCAACTTATAAAAAAAATCAAACACCATGCCCTCGGAATTTTCTATAATAGCTAGGCACCCCAACTATTAATTACAATTATAACAAAGTCGGTAACAATAATGTTTAGAAAGATAGAAATGATCCTTCTAATTAAAATCACAATAAAAAATAATCCCTCACCGGTCAAGTGTGAAATTAAATACATATGTCTCTACAATTCTCAAACTATAAAGGTAATAAACCACAAATAAATTATAAAACTATCAAAATTTTTGATATTCCCCAGCATGCAACAGCAGAATAAACAAATAATATATACAATATAACTCTACACTAGTAAATAATAATCTAACAAATCCACAATAGAATAAAATAACCCCAACCCTCATAAAAACAAAATAATTAAACAATAACCTATAATGTTGAATCAACTGCACAACAATCTTTTATCTGAATAACAAAACAAGAAATTAGGTAAAATATAAATTGCACATACACTTTAACATACACACATGTATTAACAAGAACACATTTTTGCATAAGCATCTAAATATACACACATATACATACATTGCTAAACATACACTGCATATATATTAGGATAAACATCTAAGCATACACACACATGCATACATAGCTAGACATACATTACCATACATGCCTAAATACTAATATAAATATACACATGTACACACAAACATATACGCATACGATCCAAAGCATAAATATACACACACC
>JABUQX010090770.1:35000-43028 GCA_015478945.1 Trachelipus rathkii | reverse complement strand
CCGAGAATCTTAGGGAGGCAATATTACGAAGTAGGATTGGCCGACGCACCAGGTGCGGTCGAGGTGGCGGCGCGTGGTGTCACATTTTTGCTGCAGTGCGGTGCGGTTGCGGTGCGCACACTGAATCACATGTGTACTGGTTGCGGTGCAATTTTTAAATATATACAGTATGAGCTCGGATGGTGGTACGTGTATTGAAACATAGAGGTGCGGTGCGTCGTGCGACAAAAAGTGACTTTTGGCTGCGGTGCGGTGCGGTGCGGTGCGGTGCGGTGCGGTGCGGTGCGGAAAATTCCGGTGCTCTGCCAACCCTACTACGAAGAGCAAAATAAATAGGGACTTTGTTATTAGACAATGATACGATGTCGCAGCAGCAATGTTGAAAAGTTTTAAAGGCGTTGAAGCTGTCGTAAATATTGAGCGGCGTTGTAAGTTTCTTGCTGGTTGGTCACATTCATATCAAAGACAATCCTTTACAAGAAGCTAGTCACAAATGGTCCACAGGGAATCTGCTTTAATTTAGAGTTTCTCTAACGAATCCAACAAAACGTAACCTAACGTTACTTAACCTAACTTAACCTAACCTAACCTAACATGACCTAACCTAACCTAACCTAACCTAAGATAAGATAAGATAACCTAACCTAACCTAACCTAACCTAACCTAACCTAACCTAAGTCCAGTGAAATCAAAGGAGATTTTACTCTCCATCAGCGGGATTCGAAACACTGGACTCCGCGTCGCTGAGTTAACAGTAACCGGTCACCTTATCCACTAGGCCATCCACGTTCCCAAAAAAGAACGCTTTAAGTCTAGCTATAAAGCCCCCGGTCTCCTCCTCCCATAATTGCTGAGTTCAAGGCCAGCCCCCCATAAATCAATGGCCAGCCCCCATAAGAGAAATAATGTTACGGCAAAGTAGATCCATGTAGGTTAGGTCGAAACTTACTGCATCGTCGATCAATATAGTTAGTGTTGAGCTTTACTGTCATCGTACGAATCCGATATCAGGTTTCGGTGTGCCGGTTGCTACCCCTAAGTTCAGGTTATGAGTATATTTTTTTATGTATTCCACGAAAATATATCATTATATATATATATAATATATTACTATAATATTTTAAATCTAATATACTATATATATATAATATATATATATATCTATATATATATATATTATCATTTATACTATAGAAAAAACCATTACGGAACTCGTATTTTACCCAGAAACATTAATTTTCTTGCCTACCATTGAATCTCTTTCACAGCTCCGTATGCCAAAAGGCCTTTTATTCTCATTAACCAATGACGATTTTGGCTTTTTTTATCAATTAATTTTTAATAGTTTCATATTTCGTATCTTTCTCGTTCATATCTTAATTAATTGCCTGTATCATATACTACTAATATATGAAAAAAAAGTTAAACTAAAAAACATATTTATCTGCGCCATGAAGGTCCTGTTTTTGTTTCTCATATCATTTTTGAAAAAAGTTTTAAAAAAAAAAAAGGAAAATTTTTCCGGAAGTAAATTTTTCCTTATAAAATG
Source organism: Trachelipus rathkii (assembly GCA_015478945.1). Classification (NCBI taxonomy): domain Eukaryota; kingdom Metazoa; phylum Arthropoda; class Malacostraca; order Isopoda; family Trachelipodidae; genus Trachelipus; species Trachelipus rathkii. Next base: position 41,478 of record JABUQX010090770.1, on the reverse strand, counting down.
TTTTTTGATTTGATTTTGGGTTTTTTAAAACCGAAAAAGTTGAGAAAATTTACAGAATGGTCGTCTGCTAAAGGTTGAATTGTCGTCTGCTTAAGAATGAATGGTTGTCTACTAAAGAGGAACAAAAAAAACAAAAAAAAAACATTATTTTTAATTCGTTTCGGCGACCGATGAAAGGCTTTGCAAATCGACAACATTTTTTTATATATAAATATAAAAAAGTAATTTCGTTTGATAAATAAATTCGACATAGCCCGATTGGAAAGGCTTTTTTTCCCTTGAATGCCATTCATCTTTTTCTTCCACAAGGAATTAAAATTTCCACGGAAAGAATTAGACCTCTTCATTCGAGCAAGTTTTCCTTCGGTTTTCCTTTAAAGGAAAATTGTAAATAGGAAAAGCTTTTCAACGAAAGTTTTCTGGGACTATCAAAAGGATTTTTTTTATCCTCTCTCTCTCTCTCTCTCTCTCTCTCTCTCTCTCTCTCTCTCTCTCTCTCTCTCTCTCTCTCTCTACTACTCTCCTCTCTCTCTCTCTCCTCTCAACCAAAACATACACACACATATTCGTTGTTGGTTTGAAGCCCTTTTAAAATACTACAAAAGATTCTCTAATAAAACAGATCTAAGTTTGTTTCGTGGGAGAGAGAGAGAGCAGAGAGGAGATGAGAAGAGAGAGAGAGAGAGAGAAGAAGAGAGAGAGAGGAGAGAGAGAGAGAGAGAGAGAGAGGAGAGAGAAGAGAAGATCGACGGCGTCCTCTTTTTCCCCACCCAACCACAAAAGTTTGAAGAATTGTCCACTTACTCGAACGAAGTGGATATTTGAAGTCTATCACATGAAGTGGCAGCATATAAGGTTCTTTTTTTAATGTAACTTATTATTAATAAACTATTCTTTTTTTAGAGAATTTCTTCTTATTTTAGGAAATGAATGAAACGCCATTTTCAATCAGAAAATATCTTATAATATAATAATAATAATAATATAATAATAATAATAATAATATATGAATAATATAATATAATAATAATAATAATAATAAATTAATATAATATATAATATAATAATAATAATAATAATATAATAATAAATTATAATAATAAAAGTAATAAATTAATAATGATAATAATTAATAATAATAATAATAATAATCAATAATAAATATAATAATAATAATAATAATAATAATATAATATCAATAATAATATATAATAATATATAATAATAATTAATAAAAAGCAGCAATAAATAGATTTGATAATAACAGTAAATAGATTATTAATAAACTAGATATTAGCCAATAATATTCACAATACTAAAAATACCAGTAATAATAATGAATATGAGATAATAAAAATAATATAATGATTAATAATATATAATAAATTAATAATATAATATATAATAAATAAGATAATAGATAAAATAAATATTAATAATATTAATATAATATATAATAATTAATATAATGATAATAAATAATAAAATTAATAATCATAATAATAATAATAATAATAATAATAATAATAATAAATAATAATATAATAATAATATAAAAAATAATAATAATATGAATAATAATAATAAAATATTTTAATAATAAGTAATTATAAATTATTAATAGTGAATAACAGACAGATATATAATACTATATAAATAAATAATAATAATAATAAAATAATAATAATTAATATATCCAATAATAATTATAATATATAATAATAATAATCAAGTAATGAATATCGAATAATAATTCAATTAATAATAATGATGAAAAATAATCCAAATGGTAATAATAACATGATCAAGTATTTGAGAAAGCCGACATATCTTTTATGAGTCCATCCAGAATAAAATGATAACATAAAATATCAATAATAATAGTAAAAATAATGATAATAACACTCACAACAAGAAAAAACTTTAAGATAGAAAAAGTTAGTCGAAAAGACTAATAATACCTTCTCATTATAATAAAATAATAATAATATATAATAATAATAATAATCAATACATAATAATAATAATATGTGGGGGGGGTGAGAGACTCATGAGAGGAATCTAATTTAATATCAATAGAATAAAGTAATAATAATAATAATAATCGTAATAATTGATAACCACAACATTGTACATAATGAAAAATAAATAATCAATATAATAATAATATAATAATAATAGTACTATAATAATCATATATAATAATAATATATGTAATAATAATAATACCTTCATAAAAATAATAATAATCCATATGAATATTATTAATAATATAATAGTAATAATCACCTAGTTATCTATTTAATGCATCTGTTCTTGAAGTTTAACTTGCATAATTGGTAATATAGTATAATAACAGTACATATTTATGTAGCTTTTTTTGAGATTACTTGTAAATGATATAAGAGAGTTTTCATTTTTTAATTCTCGAGGTACCACTCAACCCCCAAAATTCGTTATAAGAACTTTAGCACATTTATAACTAACTGGTTGTCTAGCTTTTTCTAACCTATGAAGGAGGATTTACGTGAGCATATTTCTTAGATTTAATATCTTTTGGAAATTGGTTATTATGAGCTTAGTATTCAGGACAAGTTACATGCTTATTTTTGTAGTAATCTGTGCTGTCTCCTTTAATAGAGATAAACTCTCAATAGGTACTTTTCAATTGTAAAATTTTAAGTTTCTTTAATAAAGTGCTGTATGCTCCATTAGACTAGTTTTTAGTTGGGCTTACAGTCGATGAAAGTTTTTGCATCAAAATAACGCGAATTAATTACTGATTTGCTAGCTTATGCCATAGACTGTGAAGACATATAATAGATGTGGCGTGTATATGTGCTTAGTATATCTGTTCCTTCAATATAAATATAGGAATGAATTTTTTAATTTGATCGTATATACATATATTCGCTAGTTTACTCATCTACTGGTTGATTGTTCTTTGGAATGTCATTTTTCTCATCTCAAGTTACCCAAGATTAATTATTAGCCATTTGTGACTCTTTTCAAGTCAACTCCCTTATTTTTAATGTAAAGAATTATCAGCTATAGTTTGTTGCATTATTATGATTATGAGTTTTTGCAGTATTAGTGGAAAGATTTTTAGATATCTATCCAGTTCGTGATCTTATTAAGACGTCTGCTGCTTTTAGTGATAGTGTGACCAGATTTTTATTCCTTTATTATATTTATTGTTTTTTACAAATGAAACCCATGAAGAGTCGTGTGAATTAAATACATCATTGGTATACATGTAAATAAAATGGGCAAGAATGATCCTTGTGGACATCGAGTTGTTTGATAGCGGTTCAGAGCATATTTCACCATTTTCCACATGACTGAGATCTTCCACTAAATGTGTTACACCATGTAGTGTGTTTTCCCTTTATTCCCATCTATACCATTTTGCTGAGTAGTATACTCACTGATCTATTGTTCAAAGCTTTTTTGTGATCCAATAATTAGTGGCAGTTGAATATGATAATAATTAATATTATATTAAATAATAATTAATAATATATAATAATAATAATAATAATATATTTAATATAATATATAATAATATAATATAATAATAATAATAATCCAATAATATAATAAATAACCCAATAATATAGTAATAGTAAACCATTAATCTAATAATTATACACTCTCTTATATATATTAATTAATAATAATTATCAATAATAATAATAATAATAATAATAATATACTAATAATAATATAATATAATTATAATCTAATAATAACTAATAATAAAATAATCAATAATTAAATAATTAATAATAATATATATAACTAATAATATATTAATAATATATAATTATAAATAATAATATAATAATAATAATAATATAATACTTATAATAATACTAATACATATTATAACTAATAATAATAATAATATCAATCATAATTAATTAATAATAATATTAATAACTAATAATAATAATATTAATCATAATAAATAATTCAATAAATAATAATACATAATTAATAAATAATGATAATTCAATTCAATTCAAAAACAATTCTTTATCTCAGCATGGAATACAATTTAAGTAATAAATAAGCAAGATTACATATAATTCTATATACTTGTATTGACAAATATATTACAATTTACAATACATCAATTCATTATAATAACTAAAATTAATTTCCTAGTATCTGAAATGGTCTACTAATTGCAACACAACATGTGTCCTTTTGAAAGTCCCGAAATGACATTACATTAATCGCAGCCTTAAACCTGGAATTACAACCATAAATACAATAAATAATACATATAATAATAATCATATAATTAATATAATAATCTCAATCACATACATAATATACTCAATAATAACTCATATAATATAATCAACTCAAATAGAATACTAATAATAATAATAACTCATCTAAATCAATCCGTTTTCAATAATTATAAATATACATAATACATCACATAAATAATGAATAATCAAATAATAATAGATACCAATAATGAATAGTAACAATAAAAACAATAATAATCAATCATATATATATAAAATATCATAATCACATAACTAATCATCAATAATTATATATTACATAATTAATCAATACAATATATATAATCATAACTATAATTAATATAATAATATCTAATAACTTCAATAGTACAAAAACATTAACATTATTAACAGTAATAATAATGGTCAATATCATCCTGAACATTATATAAACCATATATAATAATAATAATACAATATATAATAATGAACTTACCTAAATCGTCGGAATAATAATACATAACATCCAATAATATTAATAATAACTATAAAAACACATACAATAATAACTTAGTAAAACACACACTACAAACCCATACCGCTCGCTACAATATCTCACTACAAACTACAATAATAAATAATATAATCAAATATAATTAATAATAATAATATCCAAATATTTTTAATAATAATAATATATAATACTAATTAATCATTAATAATAATAATAAAATAATATAAAATAATTATACTAATAATAATAAATAATATATAATACCAATAATAATAATACATAATACATTATTTAGTAAAGTAATAGCAATTTAACATTCGACTAACAGTGATACAATAATAATAATACATAATAATAATGAATAATATAATAATATAATAATAATATAATAATAATGATAATAAATAATAACAATAATAATATAATATAATAACATAATAATAATAATAACAATAATAATAATAATAATAGCACAATAATAATAGTAATAATAATAATAATGATATAATAATAGTAATATAATATTAAATAATAATAATAATTCATAATAATAATAATAAAATAATAATAATAATAATAATAATAATAATAATAATAATAATAATAATGAATAATAATAATACTGATAATTAACCACAATAACTAAACTACCACTACCACCACACACTATAACTATTAAATATATAATAAATAATAATATAATAATAAATAATAATATAATAATAATAATATAATAATAATAATAATAATAATAATAATAATAATAATAATATAATGATAAATATAATAATAATTGTAATAATTAAATGTACACATAGTATCCATAAATAATGTTAGGATTTTTAAAATAATATTAAATTATAATAATTAATAATAATATAATAATAATAATAATATAATAATAATAAAATAATAATAATAATAATAATATATAATAATAATAATAATAATATAATAATAATAATAATATAATAATATAATATTATTATATATTAATAAAATAATAATAATAATATATAATATAATAATAAATAATATATATAAATAATAATATAATAATAATAATAATAATAATAATAATAATAATACAATAATAATAGTAATTATAACCCATAATAACGATAATAATAATAGTAGGTTTAACAAATAATAATATAATTAAAATATATATACAATAATAATATGATAATAATAATAAAGATAATAATAATAAAATATAATAATAATAATAATAATTAATTATAATAATAAAATAATATTCACAATAATAATACAATCACAAACATTACAACCACTACCATAATTACTACAATTAAAATAATAATATAATAATAATAATAATATAATATAATAATAATAAATAATAATAATAATAATAATAATAATAATATATATTATATTATAATAATAATAATAATAAAATAATAATAATAATAAAAAATAATAATAATAATGATAATAATAATAATATGATAATATAATAATAATAATAATAATAATGAATATAATAATAATAATATAATATAATAATAATATAATATATATAATATATAATCGGTAGTAGCTAGCTTTTACATAGGTTGAATCGTTGATTTGTTTATTTATTAATATTTTATTTATATAAAACGTTTTTATTTTTTTAGCAAAAAATTTAAAAAAGTTTTCGGTTTTGAAGTCTTGTGGCATTGAGTTGTAAAGTTTA
>JABUQX010090770.1:27500-30000 GCA_015478945.1 Trachelipus rathkii | reverse complement strand
ACTGCACACATTCACGCACAATATATATAATATATAGTATATTATATAATATATATATAATATGATATATATATATATATATATTACTATATATATATATATATATAATATATAATATATATATATATATATTATATATATATATTATATTATATATATATATATATATATATTTATATATATATAATATATATATATTATATATCCTTATGAGTTTTATGGATCAGTGAATTTTGTTTGTTTTTTATTAACTTTTCATATATTGTTATTATATGTATATGATACTAACAATAAATTTGAGTGCTGATGAGCAGGATCAAAAATCGTACTCTTTTAACGTATCGTGCGTTTGGCAGCGCCCGGGGAACAGCGACGTCTCGGGATATTTTCTGTAGTGCAAAAATCTTACCAAAACAAGAGAAAAGCTGTTACGGGGCATAAAGTGAATTCATGTAGGTAAGGTCGAAATTTACTGCATGTCGATCCATATAAGGTTAACGTTGAGTTTTTAACTGCAATCGTCTTATTCATATAGGTTAGGTTGAGGTTTACTGCCCTCTAAGTTCAGGTTATGATGCTTTGTTATGTATACACAGAATCTATATATGAAAAAAAAAATACGGAACGTATTTTACTCAGAAACATTATTTTCTACCCTGCCTTAAATCGTAGCACTAAAGTTGGTTTTTTCTCTCATGCAAAATGAACGTTTTTGCTTACTTTATTATTAAATTTTAATATTCTCAAATTTCGTATCTTTCTCATCAGCATCTTAATTAATTGCTAGTATCATATACTAACAATATATGAAAAAAATAAAAAATAAAATAAAATTCACTGATCCATGAAACTCATAAGGTCCTATATATATATACTCAGAGGTGTGGAAAAGACGAGAGGCCCATATGGAACCCATTAGAGTTATAGGGATTCCACTCAAATTACAATTAGTATTCATATAAGAATGAGCATTGCGGTTAAGTTTGGAGTTAGAGGGTTGGACAAGGATGATACATTAATTAACGAGTCTCACGATCTCTTCTCAGTGGAGAAGGCATGTGGATAAGAGAATTCAGTAGAACAATGTCTGTTGTAATAGCGAAGCTCTCTCTCTCTCTCTCTCTCTCTCTTCTCTCTCTCTCTCTCTCTCTCTCTCTCTCATAATGCAGGAGGGTAATGCAACAGTTCGACAGCAAGAAAGAGATGGGGAAATTTCTGAGAGTATTAGAGTTAATGAGGCGAAAATACTTAGCCTCCACCTCTTCAAGAAGATCTGTGTGAGTGAAACCACATCAGATACACCACTCATACACCATACAAGGAAGAACAACACTTCACAAAGAGCAAACAACAACTGAGGTGGTGTAAAGAAATTGTGAAGATACCTCAAAAACCTCAAAACATCCAACCTTTTAGAAGCTTGCATTGAAAGAAAAAAATGATGTTATGGTTGTGTGATTTAAAAAAAAGAGTGTTATGGTTGTGTGAAAGGTTATGTGGAGCAGATAGATGATGAAGCTGTGTTTATGAAGCAATGAAAACAACCATAATTCCTCAGTTTTAATTAGAGATGTGAAAAAGATGAAAGAAGCGTCACTACAAGAACGTCCTTTTAGCAATCTCTATTTGAAATTGAGTTGGACTCCTTTCAAAGTGAGGAGTGGAGGAAGAGTGGAATGATGCTTAACAAAGTGAATATGTGTTCAAAATTAGAGATGAGAGAGAGAGGAAGAGAGGTGATGCTTCTTAACAAAATAAGGTTAAGAATTAGAGATGAGGTTTGGAGGAAGAGAGGTGATGCTTAACAAAGTTTAATTTCTGTTAACAATTAGAGATGAGGTTTGGAGGAAGAGAGGTGATGCTTAGCGAAGGTTATCGTATGTTAACAATTAGCGATGATGTTTGGAGGAAGAGATGCTCTCAAATTCCTCAAATTCACCTGAGTTTCGGTTAAGAATTAGAGATGAGGTTTGGAGGAAGAGAGGTGATGCTTAACAAAGTTTAATTTCTGTTAACAATTAGAGATGAGGTTTGGAGGAAGAGAGGTGATGCTTAACAAAGTTTAATTTCTGTTAACAATTAGAGATGAGGTTTGGAGGAAGAGAGGTGATGCTTAACAAAGTTTAATTTCTGTTAACAATTAGAGATGAGGTTTGGAGGAAGAGAGGTGATGCTTCTTAACAAAATAAGGTTAAGAATTAGAGATGAGGTTTGGAGGAAGAGAGGTGATGCTTAACAAAGTTTAATTTCTGTTAACAATTAGAGATGAGGTTTGGAGGAAGAGAGGTGATGCTTCTTAACAAAATAAGGTTAAGAATTAGAGATGAGGTTTGGAGGAAGAGAGGTGATGCTTAACAAAGTTTAATTTCTGTTAACAATTAGAGATGAGGTTTGGAGGAAGAGAGGTGATGCTTAACAAAGTTTAATTTCTGTTAACAATTAGAGATGAGGTTTGGAGGAAGAGAGGTGATGCTTCTTAACAAAATAAGGTTAAGAATTA
>JABUQX010090770.1:0-20000 GCA_015478945.1 Trachelipus rathkii | reverse complement strand
GTATTCGGAATCTTCATACAATAATGAATAAGGATAGCGCTTTCGTAACTGATGAGATGAATGTGAGGAAAGTGTGGAGGAACATTTCGAAAATCTATACAAAATTGGCAGTGATGAAGAGGTGATATTGAATATGTATGGATTTGATGATGTAAGAAAACGTAGGTATTTTGGGGAGGATGTAAAAGTGAGAAAGTTGAAGAATGGTAAATTAAAAGGTATAGATGGAATTACTGGCCCAATGATCAAGAAGTGAAGGTTAGATTGTTATTGAACATGGATATCTAAACTATACTTCAGACAAAAGGCAGCAATGAATCATTGTAGAGAGGGTGTAGTTCCGAAGGATTTGAGAATGATGCAGTGATATAAGTGAAGATATGGTGGAAAAATGTCGACACTATAGGATAATTAGATTATCGAGTGTTGTAGAGAAGATTTATACTGTCATTTTGGTTGAAAGAGTACGTCGAGTAACTGACATGTTTTATTGTTTGAAGAACAAGATGCATTTACAAGTGGTAGAGGATATGTAGATCAAATTTTTACTTGAAGCAAATAAGTGAAGAAAGTAAACTTTACTTAGGTTTTATGGACTTGCTACAGGCGTACATGACTATATATATAATTTAAATACGTTAAGAGTGTATAGAAGTTTTAATATACAAATAGTTAAAATATAGTATATATATATATATACTATATTATATATATATATAAATTATATAATAATATTATATATATAATATATACCTATATATATGATATATCACTTATATCATATCATCCAACCAACAAGTTGACAAATAACTAATGTTATGGTATTGTCCTTAAGTTATACTTGCCGGTATCTTGGGCACTTCTTAAACACAGGAAGAACTTCGTGTCCCCGACCCCCCCCCCTCCACCAATGCTTTAATTTTAGTCTCCCCCTGATCCCCCAACCACTCCCAACCCCTTTTTCCTCTCTGTTGGTCATAAATAAACACTTCTCTTCGAAGAGTAACTCTCCCTTTATTGTTTTAATAAAAATTTAAATATAATTTGCTGATGTTATTTTGCCGTTTTCTCGTTGCTGTTATTGTAGTAATATTGTTTGTTGTTGTTTGATGTTGTTATGGTACATGTATTGTCTGTTGTTTGATGTGTTTGTTTTTGTTTAGTTGTTATGTGTTATGCCATGGTTATGATGTTGCTTGTTAAATGCGGTTGGTTTATTATTATTGTTGTTATGTTATTGTTGTTCCTTTTCTCCTTAATATACTTTTTAAAGACTCCAACAGTTATTGTTATTATATATTATTAATTATATATTATTTATTATTTATTTATAGCTTATTAATATAATTAATGTATTATTATTAATATGTAGTAGTAGTAGTAGGTAGTGATAAACAACACCAGTATAGTAGTAGTAGTAGTAGTAGTGTAGTAGAATCAACATTGTATAGTAGCATGTGTATATTATTTATCATTGCTTAGTTGGCTCATTATAATATAGATCTTTTTACACCGTATTTATGTGTTTGCTCTCCTGTTGGTTTCCTCTAGGGCATAAACTAAATTACTTTCTCTCGATCATAATTCTCGATAATTTTTATTGGAAGGACACCGATTATTCTACTTACGATTAATCGAAACTTCTCACTGAACCACTTAAGGAAGGCTCAATTTTTTTTCATCACTTCAAAGGAGAGGTTATGTGCAGTTTGAATTCGAATCTTTTTTTTTTTTTTTTTTTTGCGCGTCATCGAGAGACGCTTAAACAAATGACGAAAACAAAAAAACAAAGATAGAGTCTTTTTTTTTGGTTATCTTCATTTCCTCCAAACTCCTCATGCCATCTCCTTTTCTACTTTCATTTTCTTTCCCCTCCTTATTCATCTCCTCTTCCTTTTTATATCCTCTTTTCCGATCCACTTCTTCTCCGTCTTCCTCTCTAACATCTCTTCATCTTCCTTTCCTCTATGCTAAGTCGGGTCATTCATCGCTCATTCTCTATTTATCCAGTTACACAACTTTATATAAGAAGGCTGAAAAGAGTTCATAGATATAGATTGTCCAGCTGGTGTACACAGGGTGGGGCTGAAAGGCAAATACTTTTCAGAGCGAGCACACCCCCTTAGCCCTTGAAATAAATCTTCGAATGCCATTGTTTGGCGCACAGAAATACGATCTTTCTTTACACGAATTTTGCTGTGAAATTAAAGTTGGCAACTTCAAAGATTGTTGATGTGATTGAACCCTCTTTTACAGGCAACAATCTATTTCTGAATTATATCTTGTGGGACAATCATCTGTTTTTCATTCTGTATATATATTAATATTAGTTCACTTCATTTGTGAGTGTATGAAGATATTTAAGTTAGGTTTGATATTATGGGTGAAGACTGGAGAGGGGTTTCTCTAATTTATTTATATACTCCACCCATGAATAAGGGAGGGGGCCTCGTCGTGAGGAAAGCAAAAGCTTGAGAAAAAATAAAAAAAAAGTATGAGTAAAATTTTTAATAGAGAGAGAGAGAGAGGTATGAGAGTAGTATGATAGGAATAGACAGAGAGGAGAGGTGATTTCTGCCATTAGAGAGACTGAGAGAGATAGAGAAGCAGGAAAGAGAAGAGAGATGAGAAGAGAGAGAGAGAGAGATAGGAGAGAGAGAGAGAAGAGAGAGAGAGTAATTGATGAGGAAAGAGAGAAGAGCAGAGAGATAGAGAGAGAGGAGGGGAGGAGTAGTGAACAGATGGGGAGGCGGCGGGGAGGGTTAGTGAACAGAGAGGCACTACTGAGTTCGTCCGTCTTAAGAGGCGATAATTAGCGAGTGAAGTAAAAATGCAAAAAAGTAAAAAAAAAATCCTTGTTGAAAGGAAGACTCGAGACAGTCAAAAAGTGAATTCACTTAAAATACAAGGCTCAATAATAATAATAATAAAATAATAATAATAATAATGAACTTAATAATAATAATAATAATAATAATAATAATAATAATAATAATAATAATAATAATAATAATAATAATAATAATAATAATAATAATAATAATAATAATAATAATAATTTTCTAATCCAAAAGTACAAAATCGAAAGAAAATATTAATAAAAAAGGAAAGAAAAAGCGTAAAGCATGATCGAAAATGGGAAAGACTGTCAAATTATGCAGCCCCTGGGACCCAAATCGTTCCCCTCTGGTTCAAAAGAAGGGTTAAACCTTGTTAGGTTAGGTTTGGTTAAGGAAGAACAATGCCCAAAACAAAACAAACAACTTCCATTCCCTCTCCTTCTCTGCCCGTTTCCCTGCAATCGCTCTTCCTTTCCTGGTTTGTCTTATCCACTTACTGTTTCTCTCCTTCCCTTCTTTTTTTATTCCAATATTAGGTTAAGGTATGCTAGGTTAGGTTTGCTTAGGTCTACTTAGGTTAAGGTAAGTTAGGTTGGGTTTGGTTATGTTAAGGTAAGTTAGGTTAGGTTAAGGTAAGTTTGGCAGCGTTAATTAAAGTTAGGTTAAGTTTGCTTAAGGTGAGTTAGGTTAAGTTAAGGTAAGTTAGGCTAGGTTTTGGTTGGGTTAGGTTGCTTCCTTTCAACAATATTTCTTGAAAAACGGACGCAAAATAATGATACATTGTATAAGTGCATCTCTCAATTCCCACTTATAAAGACCCGCTGTTCGTTTGAAGAAAAAACGATTAATGAACAATGAACCTCTTTCTATATCCCCCATTCTCCCATCACCCCACCATCTTCTTAGGCTCACCCCCCCCCATTTCGTAACTTATGTCCCAATTAAAGTTTGAATAATCGGTCTCCGGGGTAGCTTTAATTCAAGCTTTAATTTTCGTTTGTGAACCTCACAAGTCACAACCTTTCCCCATAATAATCATTTCTCTTTCATTGCATACACAAACCCCCCCCCCCTTCGCCCCTATATATATATAATATACTAATATACCTTAATAATATTATATATATATAATATTATATATATATATATAACTCGTATTATATTATAACTATATTAATATATATAACTTATATATATATTTATAATATCATTTAATACTTATATATATATATAATATATACTTTAAGTATATATATTATTAATAAATTAAGAGGTGTATCGGAAGTGATTTTTCGACTATTCCGCGGATTGCGAGATGGGATAGTGAGATTTTTCACTATCCGCGGATAAGCGGAAATGCGGCATAGTATAAAAATCACTATCTGCGAGGATTGCGGAATGCGGATAGCGGATAGTAAAGTTTTTAGAGTTTTGTACACTAAGCAAATACACACACACCTACTATAAAAAACTTTATTATATAATAAATATATAAACTATTTAATAATAATATAAACCTATTATATATATACTATATATTAAAAATATATAACTTATTTATAAATAAAACTTATAAAAAACTTAAAACTCATATATATATATACCTTTATATATAAAATATATATAATATATATTATACTACTACTATAAATAATATATATAATTAATATATAATTTAATGTATATACCGTATATATATACTCATATTATATATATATATATATATAATACTATATATATATATTACTAATAACCTTAATAATATATATAATATATATATATATATATATATATATATCATTGGGGCAACCGTATTAAGAGCAAATTTTAGCCTGAGGAATAGCAAATTATATATATATATATATACGCCTATTAATATAATAATATACTATATATATATAAATATTATGATGATATAACTATACTTATAAATAAAATTATGCAGTAATAAGTAAATATATATATATAATAATATATATATTATATTAATACTATATACTATATACTAATATATATACTTTATAAAATATATATATATATAACTATATATTTATTATAGGGTAATCTATATATTGCTATATAATATATATAATATATATATATTATATACGTACTACTGAGAGATATGTTAGTTATTACCAACTGGGCCGTACCGCCAGGCTCAAGCAAGGGGGGCAATAGCTTAAAATTTTTATAGAGTTTTATTTATATATATATATATTAGTATTATTATATATATATACGTATATATATATACGTATATATAAATATTTACTCACTGATATCTCATACCTGATGAAGTATCACACCGTACTTGTATATATATATATATACTATATATTATATATATATATATATATATATATATATATATATTATATATATATATATATATAATCATATATATATATATATATACTATATATATATAAAATAGATATATATTATATATATATTACTATATTATATAATATATATATTATATATTTCTAAAAAAATATTACATTTGGATACATTGGCTATTTTATTTTTATTTTTCATTCTTTTTCAATTTCATTGTGTTACATATTGCTTCATTATTATACATATATTTATTATGGAAAACAGCCTTTATAATTTATCGGATTTAATTGCACAATCGAACACAATTATGTTATGAGAATAATTGATATGTGATTTAATATATTTTAAAAAAATTTATTTTATTAAAACTCAGATTGTTATTCAAATACAATATGCAATGATGGGAAAATTTCATCAGACAACTTAGACAGTTGACAAAATTGATGTTAATTAAAAAAAGTAATTTCCTTGGTTCAACACCATTTTCACACTACTATTTTATTCTACTTTACTTTCTTCATAATCTGTCAGGAACACGAATTTCTTTGAATATTCTTACAAATGGCCAGTCCGTTTAACCTTGTCACGTTTTCCATAGTATTTTCACGACAGGCAAGTCTTGATCCTTCACTCCAGAGGGTATAAAAGAGTTGGTTCTTACTTTGTACTGGTCTGTGCTTATTGGCTTGCGAGTTTTTTATAATAAAATCCCTTTTTTCCATCGATCGGGAAAGAAAAGGTTATACAGTCTCCCCTTTTAAGATCTTATGGAGGAACAGGACAAGATCTTTAGTTTTCTTCACTACTCAGTTTCTATGTGCCTTCCAAAATTTTTGCTACCAAAGTTTAGCTCTATCTTTCTCTATGCCTTCTTAAGTCTGGTGTAAAAACTATAAAAATATGAAGCGTCTTTTTCCTTTAAACTCATCGATTGTTATTGAGTAGTTATAAAGGATGTAAGATTATGTCAAAACTAGGATTTATTTCATGGATATCTAGATTTAAATTGTAAACTATTAATTCCAAAGTAACTAGGTTAAAGAATCCAGATAAGGAGTTATTATAAGGATACTTCCAGAACTCTCAGTGGTATTGTTGATGGCCATGGTTGCTTTGCGTGCGGTGCTGCTGTTCTAACCAAAAAGTTGTGTATATTCAGATATCGAGTGCCCTAAGTGTTGGCGTCGCGCATGTTGAATAGCTTCTTATTATAGAATCACTTCGTGCGGTGATTTTGTCTTTCAGTCTTTCCGATGACTCCATTACCAGTCTTTCCTACAATATGTTATGGAGATGAGTGCTGCAAGGGTATTTGGACGATATACCGAAGTGTCTGGAGTAGGAGAGCATTGTGAGCCAAACTGGCTGCGTAACATCGCAGAGTTACTCGCGAATCGAATATCATAGCCCATTAATGGGAATGACTACTTACATTAGCCGCGAATGCAACTTGAAAGAAAGCGCTTTTGATCTTTGTAGCGAGGTATTCTTCAATTGAAGGGCAAATCCAATTTTGGCTGGGGCTGACCCCCATTTTAGCCCCACTAAAAATGGACATAAAATTGGCGAAATTTTCAAGCGATTTTGACTATATAAACAGCACAAAATGTAGCTTTTTTTACACATCTAAAAAACGTCATTCGGTGTTTTTCTGGATAGTCTGTAGCATTCATGTGTCAGAATTTTTCAATTTTCACAGATTTTTATTTTTTTCTAAGTTTTTCGCATCAACTTCCAGAAATTTTTTTCGAAATGACTTCTTCAAACTTGAAATATGCGCATAGATAGGTCCATTATCTAAAATTGTACAGAAGAGTACTTTTTCGATTATTTTGAGTTTTGTGCTCAACCGTATTCCAATTTCCAAACCCATGTTTTTTTTTTCTGGATTTTGAAGATGAAAATTTTATTTTGTTCTGTTCGGGCGAAGTGAGGATGACAATTTTCAGGGCATTAATTGTAATCGGGCAAGGATGCAATCTTTTTTACTTTGAAGATAATTGTATATGTGGAGATATACTGCAAAGGAGAAAGTTTTTTAAAGAAATTGCGAAAGGAAACTTTTTTTTTTGAAAAATTTATTCCAAGAAGCGAATAAAACTGAAGCATTATACAGAGAGAAAATGGATTCAAGTAACGATCGAGTGTGGAAAATATCAGTCCAAATGATTCCTCTTAATTCCATCCACTTTTCACAAACAGGAAAAATAAATTATCATTAGATTAACATATTCAAAATTTGAAAAAAAAAGTGGGTTTGGAAATTGGACAACGCTGAGCAACAAAACTAAAAAATCGAAAAAAAGTTACTTCTGGTGACTATTTTTAGAAATGGGGAAGACCTATCTATGCAGGTGAGTTTACAATTATGAAGACCTTTCGGAAAAGAGAAATTTGGAAGCTAATTTAGGAGGGACGTCAGAGAAAACATTGCGAATTCGAAAATTAAATATTCTGAAAATGGACTACAGACACAGAAAAAACACCGGAAATGAAACGTTTATGATTGCAAAACCAAGAGCATACAATTTGACGAGAGAGAATGATGTGGTTAAAATATTGGACAAAATCGGGAATCTGAAAAGTGTCCGAATTTTATTGTCCTTTTTTGAGGTGAGGCTAAAAATTGGGAACTAGCCTTCAGCCTAAAAATTGGATCTTGCCCTTCATGAAGAGCCATCTCTAATGCTTGCATCATTCGTACAAAAGTGCTTTTAAATAGCTCTAATGCGCTATGTGTTGTTCAACCATCTGGATCTGGCATAGGGCTTATGGTAATATTTGGGCAAATTTAATGTTCCTTACTCAAGACCGAACTCGCGAAAAAAAGAGAATAGAGTGTGCCTTTTTTATTGTGCGTAGATGAATTGTTTCTTTAAGGCATTTATACTAGATTTTGGTTTGTGTGGAAGAGCAATGAATAAACAAATGGCTTTTTTTATACTTTTTTTACGCAATGATGTAGTTGGGACACCTCCTTTCCAAGACATCGTAGAACAGCCATGAAACACAAGCCCACGCATTTCTCGGGATGCAGTTCTTCGGTCGTGACAAAATCGTCAAAGGCTTTTCGCAATGGTTTTTGCGGCATCGCTGTCAAGTTCTACCAAAGCCAATAAATTCCTCTTTAACTTCATCGGACTCTTGACGAAATAGCGCAACCTATGATAAATTGTTGTGCCTTATCCACAATATCAGTTGAATTTCATCTGGGCTAGTAAGCTATGGGCGACACGCTTCCTTAACCTATTAACGCATGCTTCGCGTTAGTATGAAGTGAGTATACACATAGAGAAATAATGTGAGTGTCTGAATACTGTAAACTGATTGGTGTGAGATATGGAGAGACGATTTTTCTTACCCCTTTCAAAAGATGTTTTTCAATGTATATACTGAATCTGAGAGCAGTGTGATCGTGAAAGCAGCAACAAATCTGTGGCAAACTCCCTTCATCATGATGCGCACCCGCAAACGTAAAAGTCGCGGCGGCACCAGAAAAAATGTCACACGATGAAAATTTATCTGCTGCGGAAAATCATTTATTTATATCTTTTAATTTGATTTTCTTCTTAGGCAGGTTAAATGAGGACAGTCTCACGTCACGATCCTGTAGGGAACAATTCTAATGCAACTATCACGAGCACACGCTTCTTCATATGACACTCTGTTTTGTATGTCCACTTGCAACCAGCAAAGGAGAGATGAACATCTTTATATTTGAGGTGAAAAGTCTTATATATTTTAAAGAGCTCTAAGAGACTCCTCTGACCGAACACTTTTATTGGATAGGAAAATATTATATATTCAAAAACCATCTAAACTATGATCCCTTTAGGTTCTATTGCCTATGCTTTATGCCAAATATGAATAAGTCTACCAACCATTGCGATTAATTGATTATATACTCATTTAAAGATAGTGGTAGTTCAAATACTTCCTATAAATATTATAGGTCTATAGGTGGGAAAACCAAACACTCTTATCAGCAGTAAAACTGTGTACATTTTTCATCACATCGAAATTCATAGATGAAGTCAACGTTTCTACCAATGTCATTTTACATATATATATATAACAGAAAAATTAAAAGTATAGCAACTATGTTGAAAACCACTAAATTCTGTGTTGTAATGAAAAAGTTATGTTCATATTTAATTAAAAATGAATGTTCTAAACTTCACCGGTAGAGCAAAATGGAAGTATAAAAGATTAGTGGTTTACAAATTCACTACTTAAGAAGGAAAATACACAAAATTTGTGTTGTGAATATTAAGTCAAAACGTACGTACGAATGTAACTCCTCCTCAATAATTAATTGATTTTACTCAAATTGACACATATAACTTTACAATGAGGCGTGGTATTGAATTGAGTAGGCAGTTAGCGTCACCTATTGGATTATATAATTTCAATGCTACTTTTGAACGCTAAACACGTTAATAAAGAATTCGAAATCCGACTGAACACAAAATCTAGAATTATATATACATATCAACACTTTTCAAATTTAACTCAGAAAAATAAAACACATTACTTAAATACTACAAATTAAAAAGAAGGCCATTATAATAATAGTGAGAAGACCTCTTATCTCTGCAAGCAGAAATGCTGTATTATCATGAACGATATGCCAACTAGCTCCTATCTCGCAAATTATACTCGAGTATAGTACTATGTATTACATAAATTATATTATATATATATATAAATGTATTATTATAATTATATTTATTTTTATCACTTATTATTATTATTAGTACTCTTACACTCAACTATAATATAATTAATATTACAATATAATATACTCATATATATATATTATAAGCAACGCATATATATTAATATACACACCCTAATAATATATATATTTATATATGGCTATATATATATATAATATATATATTATATATATATATATATATAATATATAAATATATAATATATTAAAATTAATATTATTAATTTAATATATATATATATATATATATATAATAAAATTTAAATACATATGTTTATTTTTTATACATTTTTATATAAATTATATATATATATTTAATATATTATAAACAATTTGATTATTAAGATGTAAGTTTCAAAAATAAATTTAATCATAAGTAAAATACTTAATGTATAATATAATATATAAATATTAAGTAATATATAATATTTAATATATATTCTGAATATATAGGTAAATAACGTACTTAACGCGCCTCACCGAAAACTGGTACGTAGGATCAAAAAAAATTCTTGCCGTAAGACTCTATAGGAGAAACCACTTCTGGGGGGGCAGCTGCCCTATCCACCCTTTGACCCCCCCTGTGACGACGCCCATTTGTATATATTAATATATAATATATTTATACAATATGTCTTATACTATATATTAATTTTCAAAAATAAATTAATCATATATAAACTATATATTAATTATAATTATATATATATATATATTATATATAAATATAGTTTATGAGTTAGAATAAAAAAAATGTAATAATTCATTTAATATTTCATTTATTTATTATTAATATATATTCATTAATTTAACACTGGTTTTATTTCATATTCATTTTATCCAGATACTCTTATATTATTTAAATGTGAAATTCCTTTTTAACTGGAAAATAAGAATTTTAATATTTTCTTTTTTCAATTTAGATGCTATATTCGGATATAATAGGTGCGATCATTCTGATGATATTAGGTGCGACTATTCCGAATATTGATGCATTTCTGAATGATAAAACATAGTACCCATTTAAACTTTTGTTGGTAATAGTTGATGTTGGACATTCTTTGCCCTCGTCCGTACTACACACTTTAAATTTGTACAAGTATTCAACTACATTATTACCACACCAAAATTGGAATAAAGTAGAATTTTTACAACTGCTAGGGTATAAAAAATGTGCAATGTATTTTTTAAGTAATGTGCTTGCTACTCATGTATTTGTCATTCTATTTGCCCCAATTGATTTACTTCACCAGAAATTTAACCCAAGATTCTGTTTCACGATTAAGGCTAATCAAATTGATTTTATAATGTAGTTCAATTTTTATTTTTTAATAATCTAGCATTGCGTTATATATTTCTTATTTTAATCTTGTGTGCAAAATTCAAAAGATAAGGAAGATGTTATATTGTGTTCCGAAATATTGATTACTCGAGATGAAATTGAGAGAATCAATGTTTAAGGTATAAATAGTGATAAACTCTTGATAGCAATCCTCAGCTCACAGAACTTTTTAAATGTCCCCTGAGGCTGGGATTTCTTTTGGATTGTGTCACAGTAATAATAGTAATGAAAAATTCTTCGTTTCGAAACGGTGAAATGAAATTCAGAATAAATTCCTTATAAAGAGAGATTGTCATTAATATTCACTTCTTATCGTTTTTTAAAATCTTTATAAAAGTTTTCTGTGACAATGAACTTAATTCAAATTTATTACTTTAGTTTGGTAAGATTTGCTAGAGGAACTCTAAATAACGAACTATATTTCGCCATGATTATATATTAAACAATGAGAAATGTAAGGACTTCCTGTTATGACTTATGAAAGCCAGACATGCCTACCACTCAATTGATAAATAAACCTTCACATGTATAGAGAGATTTTTCTTTTGGAGAGTTAATTTAATCTAAAATTTGTATAAAAAAAAAATATCATAATTTTGATTATATTATACCTTAGCAAACCAATTAGGATTTCGCATGACTCAATGGTATATTTACTACCCAATTTCTGGTAAACGCATTTTCACTCGGAAAATTTATAACTGTAAATTGTTTTACAGTTCCAACAATAATTTCGAAATTCTGGAACAGAAATTATAGCTCATATTAATTACGAAATTTTAAATGATCAGGACTAAATGAAAATATAATTTATTGAGTTTTTAGAAATTTATTATTATGTTATTAACTTTTGAAACATTTTCTTTGTCAGTAATTATTGTAAAACGCATTATAATATACTATAATCATATTTCAAATATTATATATATCTCGTGTAATAGACATTATAACTCTTTGCTGTATTATCTTCAGCTTTTCAGATTTATTCAAGTACAGGTAGTAAAGATAGAATTCTTCTCACGTACATTGAAGATCCTTAATCAAAAACGAAGCGAACTACCAATTCGATAGTCTGTTCACTGTCCCGGATATGTCTCTGTAGTCGTTTGCCTTAAAAGGAGATAAATTATTCAAAATTGTTTTGCAATCTTTGCTCTATTTGATTGCATAATCAACTATTAAAATCATTTTGTTAGTTCCTTGTATCAATCATGTGTAGTGATGTGTATGGTTTGCTCTTTGAGCTCCTGTATTTGGTTTCAAATTGTTCACAGAACATCTATCAGAGCTTTTCTACTCTGAATTTTAAGCAAATCGTTAAAAATTTGCTTGAGATTTGCACTAGATTGCTGACCTCGAATTAGCACGATATCATGGTGCCAACAAATATTATTTATGGTATAAATTTATAGTACCAATTTATTTCGATTTTTTTTGAACAAATAAGTGCTCAGCAATATCATGAGCGTTGTTCAGATTACACTAATACGCTTAATTAATATTATTCGTTTGAAATATTCTTGCTTGCTAACATGAGGCATCCTGATATGCAATTTTCCCATTTTATACAGGCTTTCGTACTTCAATGCTCCGTCTTTATATATTTTTCTAAACCCCTCACGCTGTCCGTTTTTCATTTCATACTACCTTACTTTTTGATAGATGGTCTAAATAAGACCACACATTCTATACAAAACTGTCACTTTTCAAATATGTATTAGAATAACTGCAGACAAGAAAGTAATTGTTGAGTAGATCTAGCCATTCATATAAGAAAAAGCCTCTTCCCTCTTCAACATCTTTATTAAAATTGCAATAGTAATTATGAGAAAAGTATATTTTCTTTGAAATAGAGAATAAAATTTATTTTCCATTATGAATATTGGTTCCAATTATGTAATTTACTCAAATTTCCAGGACATTTCCTCTCTTGTACTTTATTATATATCCCAAAGTAGCTAACACTACTAAAATTAAGTAAATCTGTATAACTGGATTTCTCTCAAATTAGCTCACTCGAATTATCAGGTGAGTATTACGCTAGAAAACTTACTTACTAAATGAGTTCAAGTTATGTTTTCGAGATCACAGAGGATGAATTATTATTTATCAATCCGTAGGGGCTCTCTAATTATAAACTTATCCAGTGTATTTCGAGTATTAGCGTTTGTCAGATTAGACCAAAATAATATTTATATATTAAAAAATATTTTTACCACCCCTCGGCTTCTTCCAGATCACACAAGCAGGGTTAACCTCGGCTTCCCGCACACCTATTTGCACACACTTATTTTTTTCCTGGATCACACCCAATTCTCAGTATCTCCGTCGCACAATTTTTCTATTATGATTCTCCAGCTCCACTCT
This sequence comes from Trachelipus rathkii, assembly GCA_015478945.1. Taxonomy (NCBI): domain Eukaryota; kingdom Metazoa; phylum Arthropoda; class Malacostraca; order Isopoda; family Trachelipodidae; genus Trachelipus; species Trachelipus rathkii. Next base: position 6,370 of record JABUQX010090770.1, on the reverse strand, counting down.
CTTCTGATGATGAAAGTATTTTGCCCTGCTAAAGATTAATTAACCTTTTTTTTCGAATATAACTGCCTAATTTCAGTATTATCTTATTATTCGAAGTGGTGTTGAGCATATATCCATATCGGAGCCACAAAAAACACGAATGTATGTGTTGTATTAAACATGAGCAAAATGAACAATACTTTACACAACAAATACTGGCTTTTAATAATCAAACTGATCATAACTACAATTTAATCTATGAATGAAAAATTTGTTGAACACCCACCTCCTCCTCTCTTCGTTGTTGAACACCACCTCTCTTCTTCCAGACCTCATCTCTTGTTCTTAAACGAAACACAGGTTTTTTGAGTGCTCTAACAGCAAACTCTAACTCTGTCCTCCTACTATCTTATCCACAATTCAGCTAAGACGGATTACCGACACATGATATGGCAAGCGAATTAACCTGGATCTATGTGTTTCAAATTGGAGTCGTTCTGAGTCACGAAATATTTAGGGGTTATTTAAAGTTGCTGGGGATATTCCTTGTTTGGGAGGATGTCTTGAGTGGGAAGTGTGAATTCTTACTGTTCTTAGTCTACTTTTATCAACCTAAAACTCTACCGACTATCAAAATTCTTTAACTCTCTACATTTCAAAATAGAACGCATTCTCTCTTCTTCTCATTTCTCAGAAATCATTATTTCTGGTGATTTCAATGTTCACCACAACCAACGGCTTTTCCCTAGTTCTCAATTGTTTATACTATATATTATATATTATATATATATATTATCTATATATATATATATATTAATATATATATATATTATTATATATAATACTATTATAAATATATATATATTTATATATATATAATAATAAAATATTATATAATATATATAATATATATATATATTATATACTGGGCTGTTGCGAAAGCTGGTGACGCAGAAAGTTTTAACACGTGAGCTAATGTTCGAGAGAGTAAGAGTCTGTCAAAGATTATAATGCCTTTCTTTGCCTTGAAATCCTGGATCAAAAGTGACAAATAAGCCGGAGCATTATAGTGATACGGTTTCCAGTTTTGTGATGATCACATATGCAGTCGTTTACGACGAACTGATTCACAGAGACGACGGAAGATGTCAGATAGTACTTATTACGCTCGTATTCGTGATTCACGATGCTACAGAAATCAAAGAAAACAATCCGCATTATTTTGATTTTGATTCTCACTTATCGTGCTTCTTGGATCTCGGCTAGGTTAAATCATCATGTTAAATGTTTCCACTGTGATGACTGGACTTTGGTTTCTGCACCGTACCCATGCGCCCATTTTTCATCTCTAGTTATCACGGTATTGAGGAAATCTGAGACCCTGTTAATTGTTTTCAGTATGTCTTGACTTCCCTTTATTTTGACACAAATTTGGCTGCCACCCTGCCAATATTAATTCATCCCGTAAAATTACATGAACAGAATCTTCCTTCCTAAAATTCGCAGGAGGGATCAAAACAGCATCTTCAAACAATCTACTCTTGTGATATTTAATTTATTTAAGATATTGGAATTAGCACAAAAATAAATTATATAAATTTATTCAAGGTGATCGAACTCTTTCCTATTAAATCTTCAAGCCTATCTCAAGTATTATTTAATGCTCTCATTTAGTCCCTATAAATGACTCACGTTGAGCATCATCGGTTTTAATATACAAAGTATTTTACCCAATTAACTTTAATCTAATATATTGTGAAAGTTTTAATAACTAATTAATTTTAAGGGTTGTTACTGAGATTTACTGAAAGTTAAAGCGTATGAGCAATTTCAGCTTTAAATCTATATTGGCCAAAAATCCATTTACTTATTTTGACAATATAATAATCAACATCTTGTAACTTTAATATTAAACAGAGATTTTAGCAATAGATTTCAGATGGTAGCTCTGATTTTACTCTTCATAATCTGATTGTTTCTCACATTTCTCTCATATCAGTTAAATGACGTCATCAGCATCTATACTCCATATGTATGAAGCCCTTTTTGAGATTGTATTATATATATATATATATATATATATATATATATATATATATAATTATATATATATAATATATATAAATATAATAATATAATATATATATTATACTATATATCTATATATATATTATATATATATATATATATATATTATCATTTAAATAAAACAAATATTGCAGCAATCTCTATAAATGCTGTTCGTATATAGTGATTTCTAGATAATTATATAATATATATTATATTATACTATAATATATATATATTATAGGTATACTAATATAATTATAATATATATATATATACTATAATATATATACATATATATATAAATTTATTAACAAGGCCTTATGACCAAAAAGCTTGCTCATTTATTATTAAATAGATTTTGACATAAAATATAAGTTGGTGTTCTCCCTTCTGTTTATTATGCAAGAAGGTTCAAATTAATTGCAAACCTAATTAAAGCTCTCTTAGTTGAAAAGAAGGAGTTGGGGGGATTGCCAATGAAGTTTTAACTGGGCGTTTTGAGGGGGTATTTGAGAGAAATATTTTTAGGGGAACAATTTGTCAAGTTAGATTTGGAGGGAAGGGTCATCCTAAGAGAGCAGAATGCTTATTTCGGAGTAGAAGAGCTCGGAGATGTCGGGAAATATTTTAGGGATTATTTTAATAGTTGCGTGGGGGATATTTTTGTTTGGAGGGGGGGGGGGTTCTTGCTGGGGTGTGAATTCTGAGGGGAATTGGGGACTCTGTTATCCCCCAGTTAAGTTATTAATAGCTTTCTTTCAAGCAAAGTGGATCAAAAGATTTTTTATGTATTATTAGTATAAAGTACAAAGTGTTTCATCTTATAATATAGTATATATATAGTATATTATATATTAATAATAGTATTATATATATATCATATACATATATATATATAGGTAATAGCTAATATATATTATTATTATCTATATATATTATTAAATTATATATATATATATTATATAATATATATATAATATATCAGCTGCGTAGCTAGATGTTTTACTATGAGTAGGCAAGATATATAAATATATATATATATATTATCTATTATATAATATACCTATATATTTATATACTAATATATATCATATAATATATATATATATATATATATATATATATATATATATATAATTTATATATAATATATATATATATAATGATATAATATATTTATATATCATAGTATATATATATATATATATATATATATATATATATATATATATATACTATATATATATATCTATATATATATATATATATATATATATATATAATAAGTATATATATAATATTATATGATATTATATATAATAATATAATATAGTTTACCATCATTAATTAAGTTTCATTATTTCATCAAAGTTTACCATATAGGGTAAACTTGATATATATTAATATATATATATATATATATATATTATATATATATATATATTATAGTATTATAATATATAGATATATTATATATATATATATATATATATAGAATCTAGTATTACTATATAGATAAATCTCAAAAATTATAGAAACTTAAAAAAAAAACGCTATTTATGGCAAGCGGAGAGTACGATCGACGAGTAGGAGGCTTGCCTCTCTTTAAAACATTGAGGATAGGATTTATTTCTATTCCAGCTACGCCGATGTTCTAATGCAAGTTTATGCAGTAGATAGGCATGCAAAGCATAAATAGCACATTTCACATTCAATTTATATTTCGCATTTGTACATAATTTTCTTATGTTTCTAGTGGTAAGAAAAGGCCAATATGTCTGAAGTTTTTTTATTTGTTTTTTCTTAATTATTAATTTGTTCTTAAAAATAATAAAATAGGCAACTGCCCTACCCGACTGCATTTACCGAGGAGCTCCAGCTGATATTATATATATTTATGTATATAATATAATTATATATTATATATATATAGTATATATATATATATATAAGTAGTATATATTATATATATATATATATATATTATATATATATATAATATATATATATATATCATATATATATATTATATAGCTATTTATATCATTAGCGGAGCTAGTAATATATAATATATTATATAATGAATATATATAGTATTTACTAGGTAGTATATATATGCATATATATATATTAATCTAATAATAGCGATATAAATGAAACAATGGAAAGGCAACATGCATTGTATCACTTAAATTACTATAACTGCTTCATGACAGAATGGTGACACTGCATTGTCAGCAAAGCAATTAAAATCCCGGCCCGGTTAAGGCCGCCTTAACCGAGTATTATTTATTTCTAATATTTATTAATAACATCCTTAAATATTAGTATCATATTAGGTCTGGCAGCGTACGCTCTGAGTAAGAATTCCATTCTGCAGTAGTAGGAGAGCAGGAGTCACCAAATATTTGTTTTTTTTTAATTATGCTCTGGGAGAAAAATGTTAATTTTTTGTTTGTTCTTTTAGGGAGATCGTAAGCTGACCGTGGACAGCGGGGGGTGACTATGGGAATTTCACCCCTTCGTCCCCCGAGCCGAGAAAACCCCGTTCTGTCCATCTTTTGGGTTTTACCTTGGGTATCGTTAGTTAAAAAAAAAATCAACATCTTACCTCCCTCTTCCCCGAACACACCGAATGCTCCTTCGTCACTTTCTCAAAAAACAGTTATTTATCGTACAGTTTTCCAACATTTTTAACAATTTTGAAAATTTTCAAAAGCGTTATTTTTTTTTCTTTTTTTTTAATTTCATCGATCAAAATGTCTCCTGATTTAATAAGATGTTATTTATTTTCCTGTAGCTGTTATAGTTTTTTTGATACATGCATGTTGCTTTTCGGAACGTAGCTGACCAATAATATAATATGTATAATAAATATATATATATAATATAAAATACCTATATATATAGATATATAGTAGGTATAAAATATATAAATATATAAATATATCACTAGATATATATAATAAATAATATATACTTAATATATATATATATATAATATAAACTTCCGATTCTGTCGCCATCTTTGTGATTTACTCCTTGGGTATCCGTTAGTTAAAAAAAATCTAACATTTGACCACTACTTTTGCGCTCCTCGGGATGCGCTAGAGTGCTCCTTCGTAACTTTCTGCAAAAACGTAATTATCGTACAGTTTTTCCAAACATTTTTAACCATTTTTAATTTTTTTCAAAAGCGTTAATTTTTTTTTTTTTTTTTTAATTTCTATCTATATTTAACATGATGATAGTAAAATTTATTTAATTCCTGTAGCTTGTTATAGTTTTTTTAGTAACATGCATGTTGCTTTCGGGACACTGACCAGTACTCGGATAATATAATATTATATATATATATATATATATATATATATATATATATATATATATATAGTAATATTATTATATATATATATATTATATATATAATATATTAAGTATAGTTAATATATATGGCAGCCTCCCGAAAGCATCATCCATGCAACTATAAAACTATAATCAACTAATCAGGAAAATAAATAACATTTTTGAATTTAGCAAGCAATTTCATCATGAAACTAAAAAAAAAAATTATTATTATTCAACATATTTATAATAACACCTAAATATTAGTATAATCTTGGGGCTGGCAGCGTAATCGTTCTCATTAACCTACCATTTTGCAGTAGTACGAGAGACAAGAGTTGCCTAATACGTTTTTCTTTATTATGCTTCGATAAAATTGTTAATTTTCTTTTATTTCCTTTTGGGGGTCGAGCCGACGGAGGACAGAGGGGGACGAAGTTCCCCTCGTCATTCTCCCCGTAGCGGTAGGCCGAGTAACCCCGACTCTGTCCATCTTTTGTCGTTACCCTTGGGATATCTTTAGTTAAAAAAAATGACATTTTGGCAACCTTATACGTTCACTCGTAGCGATGCAGCTCCTTCGTTCTTCTCAAAAAAAAATATGATTATATACAGATTTTCCAACATTTTTTAACAATTTTAAAATTTTCAAAGGCGTTATTTTTATTTATATCTTTTTTATTTCATGGATAAAAATGTCTCCTGATTAAAGTAAAATTTTTATTTAATTTTCCTGTAGATGTTATAAATTTTTTGTTACATGCATGTTGCTTTCTGGGGGCTGACCTATTATATATAATTATATATATAATATAATATATATTATATATATAATTCATATATATTAACTATTATATATAATACTATATATAATATAGTTACTATATAATATTATATATTATATATAAATAAATATATAATTAGTATAATATTATAATAAGTTTCATGGTGCAAATAAATATTTTTTTTCATATTT
>JABUQX010090769.1:0-35687 GCA_015478945.1 Trachelipus rathkii | reverse complement strand
AATATTATTATATATATTATATTTATAATTATATTATTATATATATTGTTTATAGTATATATTATTATTAAATATAATTATTATATACTATTATATATATATATTATATAAATAAATATAAATATTAAATATATATATATATATATATTATATATATATATTATTATATAATTATATATATACTATATATATATAATTATATATATATTAATATATATATTCTCACCACTGCGTCGCCTCGTAACACAAAGAGGTGTTTGTTCTCACTATTGGAATATGGAGACTCAAGGCTCGTCGTTGTGTGTTCTTCTTCAGCCACTTCTTTTGGGAACTCTTTTCCTTCACTGTTTTCATGCTATATTCAATTTTTCTCTCTTTAAGTCCCACGTATGCGCCCACCTTAGGAATTGCGTTAGGCAAGGTTTTGGGTTGTATGTCGTTGTTTTGTTTTTGTTGTTCATGTGTTATTTTATTTATTATTTTATTTGCCACTCCTAGAAAGGGCCCTGCATGGAGTGGTGGCACCATATAATAATAAAATAATTTCCGTTCAGTTGTCAAGCTATCGTTGAAACAGCAATAGGGTAACGAAGCAAACATTTATATTAGATCCTTACAAAGTTCAGAAATCTTCTTAAGAATATGAGAGAAATATATCGCGCTTTGCCGGATGCACAAAATTTTTATTACAATATTTTTCTATATAGCATCATGTTATTACATGACGATAGACAGTAATATATAAACAGGAAACGTGACGCTGCATTCTTAGTGGGTTATATATATTATATATAAATATAGTATATATTATATTATATATATATATTATTATATATATATATATATATATATATATATATATATAATATAATATTATTTATATATATATATAATTATATTATATATTTAATTATATATATATTATATATTAATTAATATTAACATTTATATTTATTATAATATTAATTACATATTATATTATATATTATATATATGTATAATATATATATATATATAGGATATAATATATATATACTATATATATATATATATTGTAGGTAATATATATATATATATATATATAAATATATTATTAAATTATATTAATACTATATATATTATTTGTAAGTTATTTAAATATATATTAATATATAAATATATTATATTATATTATAGTATATATTATATATAATATATATAATATTTAATAACTATACTTAAATATATGTATATATAATTTATATTATTATATATAGTATATATTAATATATATAATAAATATATAATTATATATAATATATATAATATATTTATAATATAGTTTTATATTAGTATATATATATAATAATATATATATATATATACTATATATATATATATTATATATAATTATATATAAATACAAATTATATAACTAATATATATAATATATATATCTATAATTATATATTATATTAATTATAATAATTATATATATATATATAAAGAGATATAATATTATGTATATATAAATATAATATATTATATATATATATTGACATAATATATATAATAATATATTATATTATATTATTTAATATATATATATTTATATATATATATAATACTAATTATTTATATATATAAATTATAATAATTATATATAATATATTATATATACTATATATATATTATTAATATAGTATATTATTCTCATATAATATTATATATTCCTATATAATATTTAATAATTATATATATTATAATATATATATATATATTAATATATTATATATATATATTATATATAAGTATTATTAGCGTTGGCAATGATGGACAGAAAATGTTATACAAATTTTTTTACTAACGAGCACAGATGTTATATATTTTGACGATAAATAGTAATTGATGTTAACAGGAACGTGACTCACTGCAGTGTTCTTTTGGATTATATATATATATATATTATAATATATTATATATATATATAATATATATATATATAGTATATTATATATATATATATAATATTATATATATATTAATATATACTCTATTATTTTTATATATATATATTATATATTATATATATATATATATATATATATATATATAATATATAAATATATATATATAATGTTATAATATTATTATATAACTATATATATACTATATATTCATTATATATATATATTTATATATATATATATATATATAAATTTATTATAATATTACTGTATACATATATATTTATTTATATTTATATATATTATATTATAATATAAATATACATATGATTAGTATATAGTATATAATATATACGGTATATATAGAGTGAGAGATAGCTATATATACTTATAGTTATATATATATATGAACTGTCAAAAATACGCGCGGACTAGGGTATATATGTCAACTCGCTGAGGGAACGGAGAAATCCCTAACGCGCACGAGATGTTAACCCCACCAACACAGACGAAGACAGTGTTAACTAATTTATGAACCCGCGCAGAGATATTCGCATTGGCAGTATTTGGACCGTCGACGCCGCAAAATTAGGAAGAACAGATAAATAACGTTAACATTACCTGGAGAGTGTGAGGGTAGTTATGGTCAGGAGGGATTATCGGCGAGTGATCATTCACGTACGAACGAAGCGACTCGATAAACATGCGATGGAGGTAGTACGCAACTGTCAAGAATGCAGTTGCGTGCAGAAGACAATCCACACGAAAGGAACGGGTAGCCGGGTCAGATTGGTCGATTGGTTCGGAGTGTTAACGAGATCACAACGATTGCACGGGATAGTCACGGTGCGCAAGTAAAGACACTTGAAACAGGATCAACGTGAGGAAAGGCGGCCCAAAGGCCTCAAAGACCCGTGAAGACCGTTTATACGTGAATCATGCATCAGAGACCCAATCAAGACGACATCTGAGATACAGCTGGCGGAGGTAACGGGCGACAAGTGTCGAGTGAGTGGAGCAACAGTGAGTCGACGCCGTTGTGCGGAACATATTACCGGATCCGGAGGGGTCTCCATTGGCCCATCCGCACACAAGCGTGACATCGTAAGGGCGCGACTGATTTGCCCGAGAACACATCCGGCAAATGTGCTCTTTGCGGACGAGTCAAGAGTGTTCTCTGTACGCCTCAGGACAGGTTGTCATCAGGTGTACTGGACGACAGACGGGAGAGGGTTCGCACAATACAATGACATGCTGAGGGTACCGCGTTTGGGAGGTGGTTGGTTTGAATGGTCTGGGCAGGCATCTCTTTATCGGAGCTGTTAGGAGTTTCGCACATCTGTCGGAATCGACAGCTGCACCCCTCCACGGCCTCGACTGCGAAACGTGCACTGACGACGTATAGTGATAAATCACGGTCCAGGAACATTCGCCATTTATGAGAGCATGCAAGGGGTGTGTTAGGCATCAATCCTGTGTGAGAGGGAGGTCATGCACTGAGAGTAGTTGAGACAGACAACACCCGCCGCGGGCAGTTGCCGATTACGTTACCAACAGTTGTGTTTTGCGCAGCGCCGCTCTCGAAGAACCCTAGGGCGAAGAACGTTGACTGCACTTTGGCCTTCACACTCTATCAAACCTACGGTTTGGGAGGCAATCCACCATTATTGTCATTGTCCAATAAGAGTCTTCGCGTTCTTCACCTTTTTCTTTCCTTGCGACGTAACCTGTCTGTGTATATATATGTACTGTATATGTGTAGGTATATATTTATATATATATACTGAGTATATATATATGTATATAGTATATTATTATATATAGATATTATGATATTATATATATATTTATTATATATATATATGGTCCTAAGTGGGGTTTGAGCTCTTACCCTTGAGGTGGGTACTCCAGGGTGTTAACAACTTGACACAAGACGATAATAGCTAAAGGACCCACATTTACCTCTTGAAAGCTTAGCTTCCAGGAGGAGTGAGCGTTTCTTTGGAACTAACTGCCGACGGCTCCCCGGCGATACAACTCGGGTCAGGGCAAACTGGTCAGGTAATTTTTTAAGTCGGGATCATGTAATTAGTTAATTCAAAGATATTTGTGCCAATAAACTGGCAACAATTATTTGATATAAGCATATGGTCCTAAGTTGGGTTTAAAGTACTATTCTAAGGATCGGTGTTACTGCCATAATACAAATATGTTGCGGTTTTATGCACTTAAATTATTTGGATATATATTATCGATTATGTATATAATATATAGATATAGTTACGTATGTATATTAGTAGTGAGTATATATAGTATATAATTTGTTAGTATATATATATATATATATATAGAGTAATTATATATAATAATTAAGGATATATATTATATATATATATGTATATATATATACTATATATATTAGCATACATCATAGAAACTGACCTCTATAGATAAAATTCATAGAAAAAGTAAAATTTTGGAACTTAAGCGTACTGCTTTCATTGTAAGATAAGTCATTGTGAGTATATATATCTGTACAATTAATGAGCTTTAACAATGGAGTATGTTTCAATTTGTGCGTATGTTGTGACTGTTTCAGAAGACGGAGGGCTTAAACGAACTGGAGTCGCTCTAAAAGTTGGTCATGCTTGTTTGAACAAAGATAGATTAAGTTTTATCTATATCCGGTAAGGGATGAGAGATTTTTTATTTGTTTTGTTGTCTTTAGATGGGGTTTCATTTTACTTTTAATGGTGCAAGAGAAGCAAATATGGCAATAATATTTATAAACTGCTTCTATACTTAATCCCAAAAGTTCATCTTCAGAATCTTTTATTGTCAGAACTTAGACCTTCTAAGTATCCTCGCAGTCATTACTTCTAAGGTCTAAGATACAAATATTTAAGTATAATTTATATGCATTATTACATAAAGTCTAATTAAGCAAGTGTGTCGCAGTCTATTGATAAATAGTATTTATAAAACGTCATTATTTCGAAAGCTCGTCTCGTCTACCATAACAAAGCTGACGGATACAAAAATTTTGGTATAATGGATCGTACATTTTAAGGAGCAGTACATGTTCATATAATTTGAATGTATCAATATATAAAGGAAATTGCTGGAAATTCCCTTAATAGCACGAAACGTCATGGCCTAATAAAAATTTAGAAAAAAAAGTGTTCTGTATGAGAGTTAGAGTCCAGAGAATGGAGAAGGAAAGGACACGTATATATATGTATAGTATACTACTATGATATATATTATGTATTGTATAATCTAATTTGAGAGTATGAAGGGGTTGATATATATTTAATATATATTATATATAACTATATTTAATATATATATTACCGAATATATATGCATATATATATATGATCAATAATAGAATATGTTTTTAACGCAGCTCATAGTGTATTATTAATATATATATATTATTATAAACTATATAATAGTATAAGTTTGGTTAGGTTATTATTAATGTTGGTAGTTATATGTATATGTATACTGTTATATATATTGTATATATTAGTTATAGATTATAGATATATATATTATATATATAGTATAGTTATATAAATATGATTAATGATAAGTAGAGTATATAGGTATGATAGTATATATATAACTATAGATAGATAAGTTAGTACATTATTTATATATATATTATACATAATATATATATATATATAGCTATATATCTTAAATATATATATATATTGATTAGGTTATTATATATATGTATATTATATATAAAAGAATATATAGATGTAATATATATTTATAGTATAGTAGAGTTATTGATTATAGCATATAGATTATATTTCTATATATTTGAGAATTTGAAATAGTATTTATAGTTTATATATTATAGTATAGTAGTATATATATTATATATATTATATAATATTATGGTATGAGGTTAGTAGTATGATTATATTGCCATTTTTTTTGATGGGAAGTGACTAACAAATTCGTTAATGGACTATAGTTTTAAAGAAACAACTTTCAACAGTTCAAGATTTAGTAGTTGTTAATATTTTCGGAGGAGTGGAAAATAAAGTTGGGATTATCTTTAAATATTAAAGATAAACTCACTGATTTATCTTCTTACACAGTCATGTTATATTATGTCAATATAAGTGCGCAGTGAACTGTGTGCCAACCTACAGAAGGGTATAGATAATACCGAAAGTTTCCTCTATTTGCTGTTGACCGCAGATTGTAGGTTCATATATGATTCTAACCCATTTATATCATCCCTCGGGATTCAGGTAATTAAATATTGCAATTCTCTTCAGGAAACATCAATTAGTGAACAGGAATATAAAGATTTTGGTCAAAATCTTGCGCCTAAACAGGACTGTTAGATAGTACAGCGCAATCTTCGAATAGATATATTATACTGACTATTGTGTGTCTCGCTTATAATTACTATATTATAATATATATATAGTATTAATATAGTAATATATTATTATAGAAGAGTATATAATTAATATAGGGATAGTAATATTGGTGTGAGTATATATTTATAGGGTAGCCTAATTAATTTTTAAATTATATAATTTTTTATTTTAAGATAATAAGTATTAGTATATAGTATATTTAGGTATATATAGAGTATATATATATATATATTATAATAATAGTAACTTATGATATACTTATAATATACTGATAAAAATATATTATAATACATATAATATAGATTTTTAAGTATATATATGATATATCTATTCCTGTCATTTGGGGTAAAGTTTTATTCACAAGCGTTACCGGTCTGAATGTGTAAGAAGAGTACGGATGTAGGAAAGAACCCAGTAGTGGCTGGGTTAGAGTCACCGCTACCAATTTTTTTATTCAGAGATACTCAGAATCTTGACGGCATCTGGTTGGTGGACTTTGAAACTCGTTTGGGAGACCAGGGGTCAAGGTTGGATCATATATATGATATATGTTATTAGTTTAGTATATAGATATCTATAATATAAATATAGTAATAATGAATAACGTAGATAGGTACGTAGATCTAAGTATTTAGTCTATACATAGAGTTTGTTTTTAATGTAATTTTATAATGGATACATGTGTCATATATATATTGTTTCCATACGAATTGAAGAAGTATAGGTAACGATGGCTGTCCTTTTGGATTTAATAAGTAGTTTGGTAGAATGTGCGGAAATCCGATATAATTGCTTCTCGGATGGAAGCTCTGGTTTGAGTTTTAGTAACGGGTCTGGGACGCGCGTGGGGAAGTGAGGGTTTGGGGATGCAGGATAAAGATGCCTAGAGAGAGAAAGAGGTGGCTGAGACAAGATGAGGGCAGACACTATAAGTCTGTCGGTCATGTTAATGAGATTGAGATAGGGGCCTAGGAAAGTGATTATTGTAAAAACTACTGGAGGAATTTGGAGCGAGGTAAGCGCCCTATACAGAGGGGAAGAACAGAACGTTGTGGTGGCGCAGCCCCTTCCTTCAGAGGAAGAGGAAGAGGGGTGATGGGATGGAGATGGCGAAGTCTTCTGTACTCGTGGGAAGCCGCAGGTGTGAGGTGCACGACGAGCCGAAAAGGTCGTTACGACTGGTGAGTGGAATATGGGTCAGTACATGAACGCCAGGAACAGGGGAACCGGAGGCCAATGTGCTTATACTCAAAATTCACTGGACATGAGTGGGAATCTACGAGAGAGATAGCTGAGACGTCATCTGGGATGGGGTTGATAGGTTGGAAGCCGATGGGAGCGGTGTGGGAGCTAGTGTGAGAGGAGGGCGGGAGGGAGCGGAGAGGAGGAGGGGATATGATCATGTGTGTGAGCTACGGGAGTGTGGGGTGGTGGAGGGGTGTATGTTGAGAGATGCGGGGTGAAGTTTTGGATGACAGAGTGATCAAGAACAACAGAGGAAGGAATTAATCTGAGGGAGTCATTTTGATTTTTGTTGGGACGTGGGCAAGGGTAGAGAGCGTCATGGAGGGGATGGGGTAGGGGTATCTCGCAGAGCGAGTGTTGGAGTGGAATGTAAAGGGTGAGAGGGAGGGAAAATGAGTCCTTGAGAGACGTGTCGAGTCGGAGAGCGAGGTGGCGTGGGATCCGAGGCGGACTGGCGCAGAAAGATAATGACGGGAGCGTGTGAGATGGAGAATGGTACTGCGAAGGACGGAGGTAGAGGTAATGGGGATGTTGCAGACGTGGAGAAAGAGTTGAGGGAGATGGGAGTAGTAGGCGGGAGGAAAAAAAGAGGAGGAGTAAAACGTATTAAGGAATCATACACACATTCCGCTGGCTGATTCACTCCAAAACAAGTTCTTGAACAAACTTGACCTATGTTTCACCAGTATTTCCTTTCTACTCTATTAAAATAGAGTCACACACTTCTCTCCCATTGTTAGAATTGATCCGAACAACACTTATTATCTTACATTTATAATACTTTCCTCACTTGCCAGATAAGCAGCATCAAAATATTGCCCTAAATGACTGGCGTAGTATTTACCTTGGTACTTTAATAGCGTAAGGTGTCCGATTGATGGACTGGGGGCTGTGGTGTGCATGGTGCGCTCTCCTCAGACGGAAAACGATATGACTGTAGTTGACCATGCTGGTCTAACTTTGAAGGGCTTCAAACGTTTTGCTATTAACGTGGAAGGCTGTGAATGCAGTTGATTGGATGTCTAGCAAGGATTTTGCATCATTTTTACGTATATCTAAGAGAAGTTATTTTGCGTCTCTCTCTCTCAAAGAATCATCATAGTAAGTGTGATCCTCACTTGTTCTTATACTGGCCAAGTTTCAGATGTTAGCTGATACCGCATCTATCATCGGGAAGTGTGATCGACAATCATTTCTGTTTTTCCTGCATTCTCTCGTACAATTTCCATCTCTCAGCTCGCAAATCGTTCTCTCCTTTTGTGTATCTCTGTCGATGTCGTATCTCAAGAAGAAGGGCAGGGACTATTGGCATAAACAACGTGAAAAGTGCTATGAACCTCCTCTCTATAAAGAGCTTCGCTCTTTCATTATCTAAAAAACAACATAACTGATTCCATGACCATCTCTGCCAAGAACATCTATACAAACAGTAGTGTAAAATATCACTCCTCTTCCCTCGGCTTATTTTTGCTCTGATGCGTTTCTGTGTGCTTTACAAACTCAAACTGAATAAGGCCAATCTCTTCGTCCCTTCTGTATACTTCCTCTAATCAAAAACCCTGAATTAAACTCTAGGCATCTTCTTTATACTATACCCTGCAGAATTTACCATACTCCTCAACTTTTGTTTATACACTCTTAACCCAATTACCTCCCTCCTGTACTCATATACACCTCATGCCCCCAACAATACCATATTCTTCTCTGCCACCATCAAACACACACACATTCACTATCACCTCTTCGGTACTTTAATTAAATATTGTGCAGATTTTCTCGAGAAGTGTTTCTTCTCCACACTCTTGTCTGCACCAGCACTAGCCGTTCATCAGTTACACAAAGCACCATCCCCGGTATGCATTATTCTAAGCAGATTCCCCTATATTCTAATTCTAACCTTTCACGCTTCCTTCCAGAGAGCTATCCTATTCACATATCGCAGATAAAATTGGACGAATGGTAAAACTAAAACAAAAAAAAAAAATCCTTGAGGTGGGCAAGAATTATATGTGGCAATTTATAATGAACATAAAAGATAATACCTTATACGTACTCTTTAACTTAACATACTTATAATATACCCATCAGATATTTCTACACAAAATACTATAATTAATCAATAATCATTCAGATTATCCAAGAAACCCACTCTATTATATAACTTAATAATAACTATTATATAGATCTAACCTCAGATATATATTGGTGTTGCAAAAAGACAATTTGTTTGTTAGAGAAGATTAAAACGATATAAAAGTAGTTACAAGAAGCTTGAGTTTGGATATCTGATATCTTTATATTAGACCAAAAATATAAGATGACATAGACCATAGATCTAAATATGCACAGACCAGCTACCCTCAATTCAACGCCCTCACAGAAGACACAAACACGCCAGATTAGAGTCTCAATAACACAACACAAAAGACCAACTATCCTAAAACATGATAGAAATCACTTTTTTTCTTATTTTCTCTTACTTATTACATGCATCATCTCTCTCTCTTTTCTCATCTCTTTAAAAAAACCTATTAATTCTATATCGACCATCACAACAATATATACCTCGACAAACACGAACTCAATATAAAACAATACATTATAATTCTATTATATCTTTATTATAAAAAATATAGATCAAATGAAATATATAGCAATCAGCTTCATACTGACTAATGGCACATTAAACAAACAATATAAGAATAAAGCATGCAGTCATACTCACAAAACAACATAAAAACCCATCCACTAAAAATTTACCACAATAAATAAATACTTATATAAATCTACTTCAAACCCTAATCTCATAAAAACACTTAACATATACTAAGTACTCTACCTACAAAAATTCTCCACCTTACAGACACTATCACTGCTTCATCAAATAAGATTCATATAAAAATATATTAGATAACCACAACCTCAAACATATTAAGAATCCACTTCTACCACTTAAACCACACAAGCCTATAACTTCCCACTCCTAAACACAAATACACACGTCATGAATGACAAAATTTCTATTTATATATCCCTAACTATCTTCTAATTCTTATTTACACGTAACCTCAATCACAAAACATCATTTCACACTCAACTATATTACCATATATCTCAATTGTTTCAACGTATTTCCTATATACCTAATATATATTCTTATATTTGTATAATATAATATTATATGTGAATTATACTTCTAAGTTCTAAAATGTAGTCACATAATACAAGTAAGAACAAATAACTTTAACATAAATACTGAGAAATTCAATTCAACATCCAACCATTCGAACATTTAAAACACATAAGCCGTTAAAAAATACTATACTCCTCTATGTAACCAAAATTAATTAAAAAAAAGAGCATGAAATCAAAAGAATTCAAACTTATGTAATGCTCCATTTGACTCTTCAATAGAATCGGTGCAAAGTACGATTTCTCAGAATTTGAAATCTATAAGATTGTCATAGAATTCTCTACTCACTCAACCCGAATATAGAAATAAACTTTTAGCAAGAATTAGAACGCGGCTTACGCAGTATCATTAATTCAGATGTTCCCCAAACCCAGCTAGTCTTGAACAGGACTTATGTCTCATACTATCCTCGAGACCAATAATGATGCATATAAACTCCTAGGAAGTCTTATTAGTATATTAGACTCAGACAAAGAATGTGAGTATGAAAATATTTCCAGTAAAAGCCGCATGTATGTGTGCCAAAGAGAGTATGCCCCGCAATACAATCAATGGAAATAGCTGTAGGTGTGGGACCCGCACTCCGTCTATACTTCTTTGCTCCAGCAATGATAACATAATACATGCCACGCTCTCTCGAATATTGTAATCCAGCCTTGCACATTTAATTTATCTTCCGCAAATAGTTGCAGAAAGAACCTTCATTGAATGAGCTACTTGTTTATTCACCAATAATTTCCAACAAAAAAGAAATGAAAAAAATATAATAATTTCAAATTTGTTACACACTCAACACACATAGTTTTATGTGGAGGAAAAGTTATTAAAGCGACTAAAGGGAGAAATATACACCGAGTGAGAATTTGGTACAATAGAAATTAAGCTGTCACTTTTATACTATAGTAATTATCACTGTTCTCCTTCAGTTTTCCGAATCTCCTTGATAAAAGAGATAGATGAAGGGGTCCGAAAATGTTGTGTTTGTTTATGTTTAATCTTAGGATTGCTTTATTTTAATTTTTTTATGTTAAAATCCGAATTGTATTTTTTAAGTTCTAAAATTGTGTTTAATATTCTGATGATATTAGTCTATGGCTGGTAATGAAAGAAGTGGTTTAATATTGCATTAATGATAATTATTTTATAAATATGACCCATTAATAAGATTCAATCAATTATTTAAAGATTACATATGTTATACTGTATATATATGAATAAATAACATATATCTTATAGTTAAATATATCATTATGGTTGAAGTATTAACTAGTAATAACTTAAGAATCAATAGCTAAATAAGTAATAACTTAAGCGAAAACCATGTAGTTAAGGTCAACTAAGGACTATTATAATATGCATTATCCATTATAATATGCAAAATTGTATCGTGAATATATTTTAAGTTAGTTACTGTAATCATTATAGTTTATGGTCAATCATTATAATTTCTTTTTTTATATTTATTTTTATTATTTTCATTTCTTCTTTTAATATTTCATAATTATAATATTCTTTAAATTAAGAATTGAAAAGTTACTTTTTTACTCAAATAATTGTTTAATTTATATAAATATTTTAAATATAAAAATAATATTTATATATTTTTATTTAAATTGTTCGCAAATTTATTTGCACATTAAATAATTATAAATATATTTATTATATATTTATATGTAGATAATATATATATATAATATTTATAATATATTAATTATATAATAATAATATAATATTATATATATACTCCATCCATTAAATGCTTTGGGTATTAAATATATATATATTATATAATATAATTTATATATTATATTAATATATATATATATAATAATTTATTATATTAATATATATAATATAATATATATATATTGTCTAGGATATTTTTATATTATGTTGTTTAATATATATAAATATATAAATATATACAAGGTATATATTTCTATATTTTATATAATTATTTATAATACAATATTAAAAATAATAAAATTATAATAATATATTATTAGATATTTATATTCTGCTATAAATCTATATATTAAATTATATATGTATAATGATATTTTAATAACATTATAATATAATGGTTATATTTTATAATAATAGTATTAATATTTAGATAATATAGAATTAAATATTATATAATAAATTTAATATTTACATATAGTTAATAGTTTATATATAATATATTTAAAAATATAATGGAAAATATTTAAATAATATTAATAGTTATTATATAATATATATTAATAATATAACAATATTAATTATATTGATATTAACTATATAGGATATAATATATAATGTATTATATAATATTATAATAATATATTATTTATATATATTAATAATTATTGATAAGTTTATAATATAATATCTCCATAAATTCTAATAATTATTTGTTTACATAATTTAAAATCTGATAATCTTCAAAATAATCTGATAGTAACAAAATATTTTAGATCGATGACTATGATGCAAGCGATTTAGAGAGAGAAATATATATATTATTTTGCCGATTTTTTGTACTAAGATTGTATGAGGGGAAAATGTTTATAATTGTCGGAATATTTATTTATTTAATTAAATTAATACTTATCGTAATATAGCCATATAATATATTAATAGAAATGTAAAAACTTAGTAATAAAATAATATATATATTTATTTATAATATATAATAATTATTATATATTAATATATTATATTAATTATATATTAATATAAACTAATTAAAAAGTATTTAATATATTACTCAATAATCAAAGATTTTTATTTTTTACATTGAGAGCAATCAATTTTTTGCTGGAGAAATTAAACATTTTAAATGGGCGAAAAAAAAATTTCAAAATTCAAGATCTCCACGTAAATATTTATATTTAATCAATAATAAATACATAAGGTGAAAGTCAACTTCTCTTCTCATGTACGATTGTAGAGGCATAAATAATAATAATAATATGTATATAAGTAATTAAGATTTTAATAATGATTTGCGTTGTAACTCTTACAATTTAGAACAGTATTAGATATGTGTTATAGTTCATCAATGGGCAGTATATAATAAATGGAAAAAATAAACACGCAAGCGGTATTATTGGATAATTACATACCAATCTCTGTCGATGGGAATTAATAATTAATTAAATATATTTTAGTATAGGAAACCAAAAAGTATTATTAAAGTATAGTAACATAATTTGAATAGTGTGCTATATCATTGATTCTATATTATTCCATTAAACTTTATTCCTTCTCGAATTTATATTTATTCTAATTATGTGAACTATTGTTATGTAAATATATGAATCTTTGATGTAGTTTGTTTCATTTATCATTATTATCTTGCTGGTATGATTTAATTGTATTGATTTCATTTATAATTATATTTGTGCTAATTAATATAAATTATTGCTCCCTGAGTTGATGATGTAACGTGGTAGCATCTTTATCAAATCTTGTGTAACTAATTCTTAACATGCTTCTTATTATTTTCACTCTAAATTAATACAATATATTCTCTTTTACTCATTTACATCATGGTGATAAATATTTTATCAAATAGTTCCATTGTTATTTATTATTGATTTTTACTTCGCTAGTATTATTTTGCTCAGGAGTCTTTAATGTTATATTCTAATTAATATCCTAAATTCATTTGTTGTTATATTATTATATATTATTATTTATTATTATATTAATTAATACTTATTATTGATTATTATATATAATATTATCTTATTTTTATTATTAATTGTTATATCACGTAATCAATTGTTGATCAATTACGACTTATTCTTTGATAATTTGAACAATTTGTGCTTGTGTATAATTTTAGTTGCTATTTTATTAATAAGTTTGTCATGGAGTAATATATAATTATTAGTGTATGAATCCAATAGAATAAGTGACATTGCGTAAAGAGTCTATACAATTATTACATCTAATTAATTTTTAGTAATTGAGGATTTAGTCTTTTCCCGAATTATATTAATTCCTTTTCTATGTCTTATTAATTATTTTATTATTATGTTTATTTAATATCTGATTCATCTTGTCCATACGATTATGCTAATGCTCGTGCTCGATCACTCTAATAATGTCATTAAATGTTCTATTTTCTCTCTACTACCATTATTTCAATCTATATGTATAGTTCATTCCTTCAAATAGTGAATTCCTTTGTCAGAATAAATTAGTGTGTCATAATTGTGTCAGATTAATATAATTCTTCATCTTCTGAACTGTGTGTGCATCTCCAGTAAATTATTAACTTGTAACTCTACGAATTATCTAATCTGGTCCTTATCTTTATGTCTGTAACCTTGTTCGACTAAATACATGACATCGTGGTTTAGTAATTCCTATTATCGCATTTGTGTTTTGAAAATTTATTAAATTTCGCAAATCAATCGATACTCACCTTTTTCAGGATTAGGTAAGTTCGATTTGAGTTCATACTCTTGCCAAATATATGTTACTCTCACTGTTGGCGTATTCTGTCGGAATTATCATTATTCCGTAACTGTCTACTTGGTATGTTAGTCGTGCATCATTTGTGTTCTGATAACTACTGGTAAAGTCCTGATATTTTTATTTCTGATTACTACTTTGTTTGCTGAAACGATTCACGATTATTTGCATCATGTCCAGATTCGAGTGAATATCTCATCTCTTCTTTTGTCTTTTTTAATTATTATTATTGCCATTTCAGTCCATACAACGATTGATTAATTTTGTAAGTTTAGTAAATGATGTGTGTGTGCACAAAAAATTCTTTAAACTCGCCTAGTAGAGCCAGGGGACATGAACCCCTAACCCCGTTTCAAACCAATCGATTTAAAACGTTACCATAAGCTTACTGATATTGCCAGATACTTGAACGATGTTAATTTCCAGCTATGTTGTTTGCTTTTAGATCAACTTTATTTGGTATAAACCTGTATTTAATTATATTTTTTAAGTTTTTACTTTTTTTTAACTGTTTTTGATCTCATTTATATTTCAGTAATTTGGTTCATAGATCTCCTCATACTCCGGTAATAGGATTTTTTATTTTAAAGTTATAGTTTTTTGTGATTTTTCTCCATATTGCGAGCTACCTGTTCAATATCGTCGAAGCATATAGATTTTCGTTGAATAAAACCACTATTGCTCAGAAGTAAGTGTTTTTTGATAAATATTCCAGTCATGTCTGCAGATCTTATATTTTGACTTTGCGATATATTATTTCCACATTATTCATTTCATCAGGATTGAACGTAATTGATACAGTGTCTTTACTAAAACCTAGATTGCTTTTAAGATGAATTCATAAGCTTGCAGATAATGTACAAATAGATTAAGTATTGTAAATATTTTTTTTTGTTTTTAAAATTGATGTAGTTATTATTCTATATTTATTGTGGAATTGTTTCCAATTAATATAAGATTAATTCCTTGACTTAACTATCCTGACGAAGTATCTGATGATCCTAATCCATTCGCAAGTTTGCATTTTTATGCCCCAGAAAGGTGGGCCTTGAATTGTAATTATGTACCTATATTTTGCCCTTTTCCCTATATAATGTATTGTTATGTTTTTTAATGGTATTCTTAGAAGAGTAGTTTTAATTTTAATTATTTTGATATTCAATCCTAATTTTTAATAAAAGTTTAAGATTAACCTAATATTTTATTTTTCTTTTATTATATCTGTTTGATTCAATTTTATATACCTAATATTTTTAATATTTCTTATGTTTAAAAATCGTCTTTCTACGTTCCTCTGTTGACTTTATTTTGCTTCTAGGATGTAAATGCGTAGAAATCATGGTATAATTTAAAGAAATACTCTCATGTTTTCGAAAATGTAATGCGAATGATAAGTAAGAGCAGTTTTGCTATCATTGTTAATTCTGAAGGCCAGGCGAGTAAAGAATAATAAAACCCTCAAACTGGGGATGTAAAACGAATTCTTACACCCGCCAACTGGATTTCTGTTATACTTTACATACTTGGAACATTTATCAGGATAAAGAGTAAAATTATAGCTCGACCCTTTCGACCGAACTCTTGAATAAGTAATAATAACCGACCTCTAATGAGTTTTTTTTTTCTCAGAAAAACTAGGAAGAGATCTCAAAAAATATGACTTTGTTAGAAATACATATAAAAAAGAAAAAAGGATTGAAAAAAGAATCAATATATGATTAAAAAATTAGAATAAGATTTAAAAGTTATTATCTTATAATTTTTTTTTAAATATTACATGTTTTCTCTAATTTGTTTATTTAATTTTTAAATTTTAATTATAATTTAACATGTAAATTTTGTAATTTATAATTAATTATTTTAATTAATTTATTTTATTATTAATTATAAAATTTTGTAATATTATTATCATATTTTTTTATTTCAAATAAATTAATATTAATATAATATATAATTAAAATATCATTAATAAAAAATAAATTATTAAAAAGAATCTATATATAATATTATAATATATATTTATTAACTTTTATTATTTTATTGAAGATTTTTTATATGTTTATTGTCACTGCAAAAATTTGGTAGGTTATATGTTATTAAATAATAAAATAATTGAAATATACAATATTTAATATAAACAAACCATGCATCTTCATTTTTCGGAGCGTTATTTTTTAAATTGTTTTTATTGGTATGTATTATTTACAAAATTGTATAAACACGAGCCACTGAACTAAGCAGAATTTCTTTTGTGTGCGAAAACTAATGTTCAATGTCGAGGGAAACATTTAGCTTTTATGTCGATAGAAATAAATAAGATCCCGAACTTTTGAAATACGATATAAGTTTAGTTATTTCAAATCCTACTTGCGATCTGCTATCAGCCACCATGTGATAGATTGGTTCTATTATAGTTGTTCTCAATTATGTGAGTTCTGGAAATTCAAATTATAAATTGAATTTTTTTTTTGCTAAGTTCGAACAATACAACGTCAATTACGAAACATGCAATAAATAGTTAGTAGGAAATCACCCAACAGATATTAGTTATCAAATCTTCCTTCCTCTTTCTTCAACTATTCTTGCAAAAAACTTACTTCTCTCAAATTTATTGCACTATTTGTGTTGAATTATCTGGTTAAGCAATCCATTAGATGTTACCATCTGATTAAATGATAACCACAACTCCCATTTATCTCACTACTCTCCCAAATTGAATCTCCTCGTATCCAATTAATTAAAATCCCCTTTTGTCTAATGTCATAAGTAAATTTATGCCTTAAAGTTTTGTGACAGATCATGGTACGAAGTGATATATTTATATGTAAATGTCATCTATGTTATTCAATTCTTTATGTCTATATTAATGTAAGTTAATTTGTAAGTGGTTTGTTAGCAGTAATTAATCAATTCTAGGTGTGTATGTGTATCTCTATTCTTTCTACATAGTTGCATAGTGTGTACGCCTCCCCGGTACTCCCTAAAAATTTTAAAATTATAAGATGTGTTGTATAGTTTGTACAGGTGTAGTATTATTTGAGAGTGTCTTATGGTCTTAGAAAGTTAGTTGCTGAAATTATATATGTTGATAATTGTGTTTGTGGCCCTACGGTAGAAAGTAGCAGATCTGTTAAGTTAATATTTAAGATTGGTGTTTTGTGGTTTATTATGTTAGGCAAGGAGGACAATATGCGTTGTAGCTATGTCTCCTGCATTGATATTTCATGTAAATATTTATGGTATATATTTACCGATCTTTAAAATCAAGTAAAGTCGGATTGCATGTGGTTTAAAGAAATACGTGGTATGATTTTGTAATAGTTATATATTATTACTCTCGAAAGAAAAAGTCCCATTGTGGAATAATTTGAACTGAAGTTCATGTTAGTATTTACTTTAATATGTATTGTTAGTTTGCGTTTTTGATTATATTTTATCTGTTGAAAATATTTAGTTTAATCTATAGTTAAACGAAGTAATTTTGCGACTTAGGTTGTATATACATGTCATGAAAATTTTTTGAAACAACTGGAAGATTGATACAAAGAGTTCTTCTTAGATTAGTTTTTTATACTTAATTTTAAATCTTTTTTTAAACTCTACATCAATATAATACCTCCTCGGGTATATTATTCCGGACACTTAATGACAAGAAAGAATTAGGTGTAGTAATGAGTTGTAACATTAAGGATAATCTTCGGATAGGGGTCCCTTTTAATATCTTAGGAAAAATACTGAATATATATATAGAAAAAGTATAAAGAAATTGGAGTTATTATGTAATTTAGTATTGTGATGCTTTTGAATTAATATGCGTTAATTGTGTCACAAAACAGGTTTAAGGATTTAAATAGTCTATAAGAAGAAAGAAATGATGAAATGTCATACAGGAGGTATTCGTGGAACTGGAAAAAATGTAAATTTTTTTTAGGAGAAAGTCATTTAAAATATATACCTAGTCTAATAAATTACAATAGATTAAAAAGGTAATACTAACTGATGCCAATTTGTATAAATTTATTTACAAAATTTTGACTTGGTTTCGATCAAGGATCTATGCGAAAACTGTTTGTGAGAAACTTTGAAAACTGTATTATAAAAAAATTATATTGTAATAGTTTTTTTAAAGATAGGTAGTAAGTAAACTTTGTAAGTAATAAATAAAAGCGAATAGTGGAGAAGTATTGATAAAGTGGTAGATTAGCAACTGAATTCCATGTAGAGTCTTTGATTAAAAATTTTTAAATTTGTCCCATGTTTTAATTTTCTTTTGGCTTACAGTGAGCCCTCACCACTATCGCCGGGGGTGCATTCCATACCACCCCCTCCATGATAAAAATTGAATAACATTTTCAAAAAAGCCATAAAGAGTACAATGAAAATTAAAAAAAAAAAATTTGTTAGAAATTTGTTTTGAACAATTGCTATGTTTCTTACATTCAATGTAGGGAAAATGTAAACCTGGTCTTCGAAAACAGTCCATTGCAAAATTGTTGAAGAGCAATCCACCAATGTCGTTTATTCCTGAATCTTAAATCTGACCTAGACCCGTTTTTTGCTTTTGTCATTTGTGCTTCCACTCGCTCTGTAAGATATGCTTACACAGATTTAGCACGAATTTCGTGCAAAAATGACCAATTTCTTAAGAAGTTTACTTTTGCTTATAAACAATTGCTATCAGCTGTTGTGATAGAGCCCATCTGTTTGGAATAAACAGATAAGAAATGGTTTATATTACAATAATTGATACTAATAGTGATGACCAAGCTCAGAACGACAATTTATTTAAAGCGAATTTTATAGAATGAAACATTCAAAATTCAATTCCAAACAGCCTACCTAGCTGCCATATTTTGGCTTACATTTTCGCATAAGGATGGTCTATCATTTGGCATTTCTTACGCATTTTGTCCTAGGTTGACAAAAATTAACATAAACTCGAGCAAAAACGAAAACTTGTGTATTGAAGCCTTTTTCAATTTTTTCATTTGTCTTGCAAACTATTACACAGCGTCACTTGACTTCTGAGCAGAGTAGGTACTCAAACTATGTCATAATGTAAATAGTTTGAATTTAGAATGTCTTACGCAAAATAATCGCAAACAATCAGGCGAAATCGTAGGCCTGTTTGAATTGTTAAATTTTCATTCATATAAATAAACTTTAAATATAATCTCTTCAAATGGATAACACTCATACATATAGTTAATCAATATTTGCTAACTAATAAACATGTTCGTTATTTCTGATTATCATTCAACATTAATGGCCTCCATCCACAGACTGCCTGATTTCTCAATTGTTGTAAACAAAGTAAACTTTGTAAGAAATCCAGTAGTTTTTGCTCCGAAATTCGTCCTAAAGCTTCGTAAGCATTCCATACTGAGCGTAAGTCAAATGACGAAAAGCGAAAGTCAAATATATAAGATATATAAATGACATATTATAATTAAAAATATATATTAGATATATATATATATTAATATTCTTATATATATGAATATATATATATTATTAATATATGATATTAGCAATTAATTATCCACAACGGACTTATATGGTTCTCTACGACAAATCTTCTGGCTTATTGCAAAAACACTCTACAACTGTAAATCTCTCCATCTCCTTATTCGAACTGATGTTCAGTTTGCTAATTTCTCCAACTAAAAAAGACAATCTATTTGCCTCCTATTTCCTACTAAATCTACTCTGATAGTCAATCTTCTTCTCCTCCTCCTTCACCTTCTCCTATGCCTTTGCCGTTGATGACATTTGATCAGTTGCAGTGGGCTCCTGAATCTAGACAAAGGTGAGATGCCTGATGGGTGTCTCCCGAGTTTTGAGGAGTGGCTATGTGCTGACCACCTCTTGTTCAACTACTATCTCTCTCTCAAGTACCAACACTTTCCTTCAGTGTTGGAAGCACACCATCAACTATTTCCGAAAGAGAATCCACTGATTTTTCTACTAGCCCTAGTAAGCTTCACTGTATTCCAAGATCTTTGAAACCCTTCTCAACTCTCAATTTCTTAGATCTGAATATCAAATTTATTATATCCTATCATCAGTATGGCTTCGGCGCTCGAGATTACTGGTGATCATAACTTTCCTTACGTCTTCAGTTGCCTCGAGGTCTTACTGGTGAATCTTCTATCTTTACTGATATGGGTGTTACACTCCTGTAGAGACTACAGGAGACTTGCGTGGTGGCCCGCTTGGAAAAAACTCCAAAGCAATTTGTGACCTGGTCTGTGGCTTTTCTCTGTATCTCTCCTTCGGTTTCTCTTTCTCTTTTGCTTACTAGTGTTTTCTCTTCAAAACAAATTCGGTCTAGTCTATTCATGATGACGTCATTATTTATATGTCATAGTGGTTGTCTAACGACCATAATTATCTCCTACTTTATATCTAAGAAACATTACTGCTGTTTTTGCATCATCTAACTCTTGGTCTTCCATCTCATGTGCCGATGATCGACCCTTCACTCTTCAACTCTTCATTCTCTCCCTTTTACTCTGCTAGAATTACCGTCTCCTCTTTAATCTTCCAACATTCTATTCTCCGATTCTGACTAGACTTCGTGCTGGGGTGCGTCTGGCAGTCACCCAAAATTTGTGAAATTCAATTCTTTAAACCCAACTTCGACTAATCTAAGTGCATTTTCTATTTCCTATCTTCTTTTGAACTGGTTCTCTTGCCTCCTGTGACCAATATAAACCATACTTGGCCTAACACCACAAACCAAAAACTGTCTGACTCACATCACAACGTCACTAGGGGTGAGAACTCAAACAGAAACGGAGTTTGTTTTTAACTGTGGGAACGTTCCCCTCTTCTCATTACTCCTTATACAAATGCTCATTTCTACTTGAATGGAGGAATGATCCTCATATTTGGGGCCTCTGGTTTCAACCAGCTTTTGGAATAGGTTAGAGTAACGCCAAAAAACTATAAACGTCTCTGATCTTTCATTCTCGTTGACCCTCATCTTGTGGCAATGTTGGCTTTATCTCTCTATATGGTATCTTGCACAGCGCAGTATCTGCCAGGCACTTATCACCTTGCGTACGACCAGACCTTTTACAACGCGCTCATAACAAGGAATGTTCATATCGCCAGATTTGTGTTGATATTGTGAACTCCAGGCTAGTTTGCTGCGGCTCTTCTTCCTTCTGCACGGCTTTATACTTGGAATTCTCTTCACTTCTGTGCTTCCTGCGAAATTAATCTACCTCAACTTTACACGCTGCGTCTTTGGCAAATCTCGCGAATTAGCGTTGTTGGTGAGCTTTTGAGGAGTACAACACCACCTCCTTAAATGCGAGCTCTGCCCTGGAGTGGTGGTGACAACTGAAATATTATATATATATATATATATATGTATACTATATAGTAGAATTATATATATAAAGTATTTTATATATATATTAAGATAAATATATATTTATATATATATTATATATACTAAATAAAGGTATTGGTATTTAGGAAAGAAAAATATCGGCAGCAGTATTGGGTTTTTAAAAGATTGGAAAGATTTACATGTTAACATGTAAAATGTAATGTAAATTCTAAGAATTTGTATTAAATGAAGTGTATGAGAATCACTGTCATATGTTATATTGACTGGTAATGTCTTTGTTGATTTATAAATATATATATATATTTACTATATATATGAGTTGCTCTCTGATAAACTGAGGGCTTATTACAGAATAAAAATTAAATATAAAAAGTGGTACTGGCCCTAATTTCAATTTTGTCTGAATGGGAACAGATCTATTTATTAATCTAATATTCCCATGCTGATAGGAACAATTCGTACTTAGAATTCCCCCAACAAATTAATCGCCTTGATTTTTGAACCTGGTACATGAAAACCACAAAATGTTAGGCCTAAACAATAAAACAAGTTAATAAAAATATAACATTAATTGATGGCAAAGATCATATGGTCAATAAAAATTATATTCAAAGGCAGCATGCAATATGTGGCAAATGTGCAAAATTGATGCGTGTCAAATGTAATGTGGGACTTCATAATATAATGTAATGTTTTTCTCGCTTCACCAAAAGTAACTTTTCCTACAATATTCAGTTTAGTTATAATAAGAAAAAAATTCATTCAGTATTTCATTTACTCAAAATTGTATACATTTGTATACTTTAATTCCCAGCGTATAGCGTCGGGCTGGGTGACTGGGCCCGCCTCTTTAGGAGGGGTGATTCGGTCCACTCTAAAATAAAAAAAAAATAAAAAATTTCCCTCATTTAATAGCCACGCTAATTTACGATACATCTTAATTCTGAAGTTTTTATATTTGTTAAAAAATATATTAAATAGGGTACAGAAATACCCCTAAAGCATTTCACCTTGCTGAAAATCGAACCTGGACCCTAGTTAATAAAATGAAAAATTGTGGATGAATTTTAATTATTTTTTTCAGTGTATACACATTAAATGAATGAGTCACAGAAGATTTTACTCTTCATCAGCGGGATTCGAACACTGGAACTCCGCGTTGCTGGAGTCATACAGGTACCCCGCTTTATTCCACTAGCCCATGCCACGTCCGCCAAAAAAGACCTTCAAGCGTAGTATCCGCAAAGCACCCGGTTTTTCTCACCCTAATTGCTGAGTAAATTTTGTTCCAAAACAGTATAGTGCAAAATCACGGGCCTAACTTTGTCCGATTCACCCCGCCGAAAAATTGATGAAGGGTGAATCGAACCATTCCAATTGTTTTTTCGTCATATCGAATCTTTTTTCTTATTATGTAATAATTAATTAAAATATACATTAAGTTATATATATATTTAAGTAAAAATTAAAATAAATTGAAAATTTATATAAAAAATATGAATTCAAAAAGTGTTAAAACTTTTGACTGGAGAGGGGTGATCAGACCAACCTTATTTTATTCTTTTATGTATCATTATGACATTTTTATTACTTTTACGCAATTTTAATATAAATAATTATATTAATAAAATTAAATTATAAATTGAATTATATGTAGAAGAGATAACTTAAAAGACTGTTCATCACCTCCTCCAAGTTCAGCTGACATGAGCTTATTAAACTTTAAATAAAACTTTTATGTAGAATCATTATTTTTTTTGTGCTTATACCTACTATAGGCCTTGAATTATCCAAAAAAAAAAAAATCCAAAAAGTTGGCATCAGGGGAAAGTCGGGAACGAATTATATCGCTAAAGTGGCTCCATATGTCACCATGCCCGACAATTCATACAGCCTATAATCATCTGAAACTATAGTACTTCGAAAAAAAAATTAGCACACTCCAGAGACCAAAATTAACAATATACTTAGCTTTTATGAAAAAATTCAAACTGTTAACTTTGGTATTTGGGGGTACAAGGATAATACCTTAATTTTTTTCAATACATTAATTCTAAATATTTAATGAAAAAAAAAAAAAAAAAAAAATATTTGGAAAAATTGCCCTCAAAACAATCCCAGAAATCATCCTTCTTGCTCTATGTTGCACACTCTCTCTCTAGCATATCTATGTATTTCCTTAAATAAGGGGTACAATACTCTAATACTGACCTTAGTTAAACACGGATGGAAGACCAGGAGGCACAGTAAGGAAATTAGCATCATCTTGATATAAAAAGCATTCATTCACATAGTTGTTCAATTTTTGGAATGTTGCCACAGGAGGTATTGAGAAATTAACTTATTACAACATTTAATGATGTGGATAGATATATATTTCAGGTTTCATATGAGTATTTCAACTAGCCAATAGCAGGTTTTAGGTTTACATAAACTAAGGTTAACTGCATTGTAATGACATATTACTTAGTTAGTTTGAAGGTAAATATAGATGGTTTGAGTATAGTATATTTTTGACAGCCAAATTGGCAGATTTGGTATAATAAATTATAATGTTTATAAGAGTAAGGAAGTTATAAGTAAACTGTATAATAGCAATGTTAGCAGTATTTAGAGTATGTAGCACAAGTTGGGTCTCCTTATAAGAGGAAGGCAGACATATGATCAGAGAGAGTGGATCGTAGAGCACAAGATGATTTCTGCGTGTCTTGTGGGTAAGAGCTATGAGGAGAGTAAGGAGTTAATGTTTTCAGTAGAAAGGCAATTTCTCAGATTGGACATGATAGAAGTCTATAAAATATTTATCTATGTGATAATACAGAGACCAATAAATTCTTCATAGTTAAACACAAATGGAAAACCAGAGGCACAGTAAGGTAAATTAAGGCATCAATTCATTGAATAAAAAGTATTTCCATTGGCACAAGAGTGTTTTAATTTTGGAATGGTTTGCAACAAGGTACGGTTGATAATAACTCTCATTAAACTTTTAATATTGATAGATATATGGATTTTTCAGGTTTCATATAGTATATTTCAACTAGACAAATAGGCAGGTTTTTAGTTACAGTAGATAAGGTTAAACTGCATGTATGACTAACTTAGTTATTAAGGTATATAATGGATGGTTTGGGTATAGTATATTTTGACCAGGGTTGTGGAGTCAGTTCAAAAATTTTCTGACTCCGACTCCACCCTCTTCAAAATTACTGACTCCGACCTCTTCAAAATTACCGACAGACTCCACCCTTTTGAAAATTGCTGACTGACTCCAACTCCTCTTTTGAAAATTACTGACTCTTGAAAATTACGGACTGACTCCACCTATTCAATGAATTACACGGACTCAAAATCACCTTTTCAATTGCTGACTAACTCCACTCTCTTCAAAACTACCGACTCCCCGACTCCGACTCCACAACCTTGATTTTGACAGCCAAATTGGCAGATTTTTAAGCTACAATACTCAAGGATAAACTGCATGTATGACTGAAAAAAATTATTAAAGCTTGTAGTACGGCTAGCATCAGCTAGCATATATTCTTGCTATAGTTGGTAATTATTTATAATAAGTGCCTCTAAATAGATTATAAAAATCATAGCATATCCTAAATAATAAAAAAAAAAATTTATTGGTCAGTCTCTAACTAAAGAAAAAGTTACTTGAAGTTATGAATAATCCATAGGTTAGTTTCGTTTTATCGTACTTTACAGAGTAAGATATGATAAAAGAATAGTCAGTTATATTTTTTCAAGTACCCCTCTTAACAACGGTCTAGTTGAAGTGTATAAACTTGTATATACTCTTTTTATCATACGCACATATTATTATAAGATATAATATTCATATAAAATAAGTAGTGCATTTTCGTTTTGAGGAAATTGATCGAGATATGTTAAATAGTGTCCAATAGAGCAAGGCTATAATTTGTTTTTTTTTTTTTTTTTATTTTGTCTACCAATTTCATAAAATAATTACAGTTTAATCATTTTTCGTGCCCGGATACTGAAACAATCCTGATTCCAATTTGTTTGGAATGGTGATTGCAATCTTAATAGTAATAGACTTAGGTTCTCAAGCATTACAAGAAGTATACTTAAGATGATAATTCTGAATCAAACTATATAAATAGAAGCACATTGGACATCAACACTGGTGAAATGAGGTCATATCTAACAGCCTGAAGTTCTATAATCAATTGCAGTCAACAGGAGTTCACGAATAGGTGGTGCCAATAAAAATTAAATTCGCCTCTACATATTCCCTTCTCTCCAACTCACCTCTCTTTTTAATCCAAAGTTTACGAACATTTTGAACAATCGTCAATATAAAAAGATTTAAAAGAAAGATGATAATATAAAATATGATAGTCTTAGGATACCTTAGAATATAGCTTGTGTTCACAGAAGTATTACTGACCTGTCATACTAGTGCAACTTAACTTGATACTCCGTATATAAGGCATAGTTTTTTTTCACCGAACAATATCAATACAAGGTTTAAATTGTTTCAACTTTGCAGTTGCAAAAAACTTCAATCCGAAGCAGTATAAAATCTACAGCTCACCATTAACATGGAAGCATACAAATTTACACCAACCATCCTCTACAAGTATATCATACTATTCAAAACAGCGCACCGTGAAGAGGCTTACAAGGTCAGTTAGTGATGAGATTCTCTCTATATTAGGTCATCCAAAAGAATGTAATTTGTCATAATAATTGATTGAAAAACTAGAACCTATAATAATCAAATATAAATTATAAATAATTACCGATAACTATATACGATTGCAGACTATAGTTTCTTAGAGTGCAACAAGCGTTAAGCCGCACGCTATTAGTTTAAAAGCCATAGAAGAATTAAGGCGCGTTCAAGCAAATTCCATATACGATCAGCAAGTACGAAATGCGCTCGTGCTCGTTCCAGCAATTATCAAAAGAGTTCAAGCACATTCCAAAAAACACCAAATGCCTTCCGGAGTATATCGTAGTCACAAGATGTTTTTTACTGAATGATCCCCCTCAATAACCATGCATGAAAAGGTACTAGTATTCAGCATTTTTGTATAAAGGGGAGTTATTATGTCTATTCTAGTGAAAGAAGTCTAGTGAAAGTTAAAAAAGGAGGTGTGCGTGCTGCAGTTGTCGAGTCGAGGTCTTTAATCAATCAGGCTGGGCATATGCGGGAAATTGTAAGAGGTTTAGAGATAGAGTATTGGTGGCACATAATGACGAGACGTAATAGTATAATAGGATCGAGAGTCAATAAGATTTGAACTGACTCCATGCATTACTGTCACAAATATACTACCCAGCTATTACTACATTTATGACATATATAACTTGAATTCTATGATTAGTCATATCTGAGTTTAACCTTATGTATTACTAAAGAACCTGCCTAGTTGTCGTATTGAATATACTAAAATGAACCTGAAATCCTATAAATCTACCCAACTATTAAAAGTGAATAGAGACAGAAGCCTCCGGGCATAACCATCCAAACAATACAACTATTGCTGAATGATACTTTTTTATACAAGATAGATGCTTAATTCCTTACTGTCCTCCTGGTTTCCATCTGTGTCTGTTACTATGAGAATTTGATTTGTTCTGTATTGTCAATAGATCAGATATATTTTGATTAGACTTCTATCATGTCCAATGAGAATTGCCCTTCCTACGAAAGCTGAACTCCTACTCTCCTCATTAGTCTCCCCCGTTCGGGATCACATGGCATCTATAAGTCTTCTTATTATGTCGTCTTGTTCTAATTGTCGTGTTCGCTTCTATATGTATGGTGGTGTGTTCTACTGTGTGTGTCGTGTGGGGCTTCGTAAGCGGTGGGTGTTGTGGTGGTGGGTTTGGGTTTACTTTTTTTTTTTTGGTGGGTTTACTATATATATATATATTAACTATTATATAACGGGTAATATATACTAAACTAATCTTTAACAAGTGCCTTTATCCTTTCAGAGTATACGAGAGTGTCAAATATATAATTTATTCACGGAACAGTATACTGCATTATTATTCCTGATAAAAAAGTGACGCGGGGCGGGGGATAGTATGCTAGAAGTGTTGGATTTGGGTAGTGGTGGTGGAAGTGGAGGGTGAGGGGGATATTTTAGTTGATAGGGAGGATAGGTAGGTTCTGTGTGTGTGAAGTATCTTAGGGACTATTATTTATACGGGGTAGGTATAGTAAGTCGATACTCAGCAATAGTGGAAGGAAGGTCGAATATTCTGGGAGCTCAGATACGAAGGTAATGACATGCTGGTTCACATCGATATAGGGAGTATGATTATTTATGTTATCATGATATTATATATATATATAATTTATATTATATATATATTATATATGATAACGAAAAATACCATGGAGATAAGCGCAGTTAGCCTTAATCATGCACAGCTCGTCTTTCAATATGTCATTAAACTGACATTGTCTATTAATACAATATATAGCAACATCACGGATTTGAAGCAACCATTGTCATGCATTTAAGAAAAAATACTGTGCACCTTACCCATGGTATTCATTGGTTTACAATAATCATCACGGACACAGGCTAATAACTATTCCAAAAACATTAGAAGTTTTTACCCAACTTAAGTCATTAAACTTAAATATAATGGCAAATTAAATTTTGTATATATATATTATTTACGAATCTTTTTCACTCCAGTTCGCATTTGTACTCTATTTTCGTGATTATATATTATTATACTTAATATAATATATTATATTTAATATTATAATAAATAATATAGTTATATATATATATTATATACTATATATATATATATATATATTCTTCGTCCTTGACTCGTGCACTTCTAATTAACAAAATCGTTATATGGTACCGATAAAATGAAATTCTCAGTTCTAGCATAAGAAAACCCTATTAAAATTTTCACAACTTTGAGTAACTTTTTTCTCTAAAGAGACTGATCAATAATTTTTTTTATTTTTCATTACTATTTTTATAGACTATGCTGTGATCATAAAAATCTATGGTAATAATAGTTAAAACAGATTCTGACAAGATATTTTGTTCTGAAAATCTTTATATATCTTACGACCCCATGTAAAGTACTAAAACAGTGGTACCAAACCCTTTCGTATATTTACCAAAAAAAAATTTTTTTTTTTTTCAATTTTTAGGACCCATTAAGTTTAGGTTATGAATTTTGTTAATTATAGACAATAAATCTGTCTACTTAACCAAACTTATCATAACCTTACTGATTTTTGTAATGTAAAAAGAAATATATGAAAGCGAATATTAAAACAATCCTAAATTTGCCAATTTTTTATTAGCAACATTTGGCAGAGTTGCTTACAGGAACATCCATTGATTTTAAAATTTTTTTAGAATCTATTGAACTCGCCTAAACTTATTATCAAAATCTATTAAGAGCACTTAATGTAATTAATACCGCTATTAATTTTTCTTTTTAGTATGTAGACTTTGCATATAATTGTCTGTACATAAACCCTGAGAGTGCTTGTCATGGATCTTGAACTGAGAAGTGCGGCTTTCACGAGATTGGTTCTAATTGTTTAGACTGAAACGTCTAGATTACCGCCATGTGCTTATGGTGCGCGTTCGTTCTAATTTAGATTCTATAATGTTTGCCTAAGCCGCATAACTGGTTTCCTATTTTAAATATATCCGTATGTTCTTGGGGGTACTAATAATTTTGTCATGCGTTGAAGAGCTGAGTTTCATCAGTAATAACCTAATTTTCTGCGCTGGTCAGGTCAGTGCCTTGGACAGTCTGGATATGCCCATGTGACTTCTTTACCGTCTACATTTTCTGTTTCTAAGCTATTTGACTCTATTGGGGGCAACAATAAAGGTCTATGTTTTAAATGCTACTAAGAAATGACGCGTAAGGTCTAATCTAAATTAAATTTAAAACAAACTTAATTGGTGAGTAACTTTATATAAACCGGGTATAAATCAGTTTGGGGTATCACAAATCTAAGTTCATAGAGTAATGCAAGAAACAACAAATAAGAAATTTTTCGAACATTGTACTAGGGCCTACCTTAAACCCTGGCATCAAATTCTCATGTTTTATTCTTCCGTATATCGAATGAATGATCTCGCTATTGGTTGGTGAACAATAGCAACACACGATTTTTAGTGAATTTAAATTTTAGAGAATTTTTTCTTTTTTTTCGAAATATCCTCGCAATAATCTTTAACACATAGTTTATACTGTATATAAACGAACGCAAAGTAGTCCGAAAAATTATAAATTGGATTGGAAGTACTATAATTTTAATAATATTTCTACCATGTTTAACCACGTTATATTTAGTTAAAACTTAAAACACCAGACATTTGCGCAAATGATATGTAACATCAATGTAATAAATTATTATATATATTTCGTTTATTATGCATATAGTCATTATGAGATTGTAAAGTATATATTTGAAATCTTGTAAACATGTCCTCGAAAAATAGCTTCTACAGAAAACATCCTACCGTTCTTCAGTTGTTTAATTATAACTCTCTACTCCCTTCAATTGAGCATATGAGAACCAGAAGGAAGATGATTAAGAAATTCGATAGATAGGAACGCTGAGACAAGAGACTTAGGTCACAAGGATAGAGAGACTAGTGATTTACTAGCAGGATAGATGAGAGGGGATGCTAAAGAATGAATAGTTTAATAAGTTTCTGGCACATAGATAGAGTGGTGTAGAGTAATAGAATAAAATATTGTTTTAAAGCATTTAAAATACGTAAAATGTGATCTTATTACAATTGGATGTTTCCGATGGGACATCAGAGGAGAGAGCAGCAGCAGACATAGTATGTTCGTTATTCTAAGGGGAGAGCGCCATGCATCTAATTAGGGAAAAGCTGCAAGAGGACTAATACCTATTATATGATAGACTGTTTCAAATTACGGAAAAGAAAACGAGGATGCAGAGTAATGTTATCCAGGTGCATCATGTCATATTAAAAGTATTATGTTATAGGGAGTCGGTTAAGGAGGATGGAAATTTGGATGGAAATGTAATATTACCTGTGGATGCGACGATAAAGACAATAAAAGCAGACAGAATTAGCAGAGATTAGGAGGTGATCGATATAAACAAGTGTTGAAGATACGTTGTTTGATTTTAACTATGTGTGGTGATGTCAGTAAGGCTTTAGCATCTAAAATAACAGGGTAGAAAATTTTCCATTCAGACACCTTAAATTTTGGATCTGTAGAATGATTCTCTGTAAAGATCCTTTGCTAAGAGGAGTCACTAGTAGAATATCTGTGTGTGTTCTTGTAGAAGATTCTCTGTCGGAAAACTAGATAGGGGTTAGGTGAATAAACTAAATTCAAAGTACTGATAGTTAGTAGCTGATTTAATGTGTGGTCTATATAAATCTAGGCTGATATGCTCTTAGAGATATGAACAATACAATAAAGCAGTTGAATATTAATACTCAACAAGCCATAGCCTTACGAATAAAAAATGATCGACTTTAATACATCATAGAGAATAATCTATATATTTTTTACATTACCGATGCATGGGTTGGCATTGCATGGGAACTCCATTGATGAAAATGAAATAGATGAATTCACTTTTACCAATACCAGCGTAGAGAAAGGAATGATGGGTGTACCTTAATGTTAATAAGCATCCCATCAGTACTGTATTGACTTTTAAGACCAATCATGTACTGCTGAATTGTGCGGGTAGATTATCCTTAGCACTAAATTGTACAATATAGGGATATTTTATAGACCTCCTAAGTCCTAACCAGAGTCAAGAAATATATGTAGAAATGGTAAAATAAATTGGGACATCATGAACAAAGAAAAAGGCTTATTCATAAAGGGAGATTTTAATTTTCTGACAATGCTTGGAATTCCTTGACTAATATGAATCATAAAAGTTTTTATGTCAGATGGTTTATAACCTGCAATACAGTACAGCACTTTAGATTAGGAACTACAAACCGATGATAATATTAAATGGATGATGGTTAGAGTTGAGGGAATAATTTATGGGCGAAAGGACATTTATTCATCGATTAGCTAATGTGTTATTGGCCAAAATGCAGAGGTTAACAAGGAAAGAATTGTTAATTTCAAAAATGGTGATTATAACAAATTTTATGAGATGCTTAATATAATTGACTGGGATAAGAGTTAAAAGTACGTCATAATTGTTTTGTTATGTGGAAGTGTTTCATGCGGATTTTGATTAATTTTCATTCAGTGTGTTTTAAAGATAGACCCATTAGGGTAGCGAAGAGAAAACCTAGCTAGTGGAGTAGAGAAAAGAAAATCAGTGAAATACGTAGATTTTTTAAAATAGCAAAGAATTAGAGTTAATAAATTTACTAAAATTAAGAAAATTAGAAGAGAAGAGTTAGAAGGACAGAAAGAGACTGGCTGAAATTAATTGCAAGAAAATTACGTAAGGACTCGGAACAAAGTATTTATTAGCTTTTTATAAATTAAAGTAAGGTGGTAATTGATCAATTAAATGGAGAAATTTATGTCAGACAAGATTGATTAATAAATTAAAAAATGGTATGTTAATATCTGAGGTCTCTAATTTTATTTATTTCTTTATAAAAGAAAGGAACATTGATGAATTACTTATTATATAGTATGAAAATACCTATCATTAACAGTGATAATAGCTGAATAATTATATTTAATTTACTAGGGAAAAAATTGCCTAAAAATCAAAAATCAAGAATACTTAATTATGACTTTTTTTTTAATAAAATAATCATGTAATAAATGGTGATTAAATCAATTGATTTTTTCGTGCAACCATTCTGACAATTTCCGATCCGGGATTGAGGTACTTCTGATCTCGAGATGAGTATTTGCGTATTTGGTGAGCAGAAATGATTGATATATATATATATAGCTATAATATATATATTATATAAAGTATATATATTTATATGATATATAGTATAAAATGTTAATATATATATATATATATATTAATATATAATATATAATAATATATTAATATAGTAATATAAATATAAATATATATAACGTGCGGCCGTGTAACTTTGCATGGAGGGGATGTACGTATAATATATAATTATTATAATATATAATAAATATATATATATATATATAATATAATATATATATATATATTAAGTAAAATATATATATATAATTATATATATTATATATAATATATAATAATATTATTAATTATATATAATACATCCTAGTAAATATTTTATATTTATGTGTAAGTGTTTGTAAACTAATTAAAACTTTTTTTTTTTAATATCGATTTGCATGCCTCGAACCTCTGCACATTAAAAAGACGCCTTGACAACTATTAATGAAAATATTATAAAATTATCTTTCTAATATCATATCTGATAGATTATCTCAAACGGACTTATCCCTAATTTATATTTATTGTAAATGTTGGCATAAACTATAAGCACTTTTTTTTTTTAATATCGATTGTAGACATTCGAACACATTTTGAAGGAAAATGCCTAAAATAAAATTTGATATTGTAGAGGTGTAAATTATAAAAAGGTGAGTCAAGAACGTCATTGCCTGCTATCTAGGATCTTTTGTTCTCTCTCTCTCTTTCCATCTTTGCTCTCTCTCTCTCCTCGTCTACAAGTTATGATAGAGTATAATATATATATTATATATATATGTTATAATAATTATATAAATATATATGATTATATATCATATGATTATTATAAATAATGCATATAGATATATATATATTATTATATATATATATTATATATATATATATATATAAGTATATATACATAGATAGATAATGTAAGTAATTACACGTAATACATAACTTTGCCTCAATTGATGTATTGTAAAGCAATAACCAACATTGTCATTGCTATTTCTCTTTCATGTTCTATCTTTTTCATTTGCATTCGAATCCTCATCAAAAAAATTGTAAATATTTTGCATTCTCATCGTAACGACAGCCATAGAACACTGGTTTCCAAGATTACTTTTGAACCTATGGTTTGATTGGTCGTCGTCTCCCCAGTTGATTATATATAAAACTATTATTATTAATTATATTATTATATTATTATAGTTAGTTATATTATTATTAATATTTATTAGTTTATGTTTGTTAACTGTTATACAGGTACTGCGCATTTATATTATATTATGAATTGTTTATATGATATAGCTAGTATATAATTATATAGTTATACTATATATAATTATATAATATATAATATATAAATATGAAATTAATATAAATAGTATTATTTAAAATGTGTATAAAATAATATTTAATTTGTAAGTTGGAGGTTCATAAGGTATAATTAAATTGGTTTTATGTTTGATTTAGAAGATAATCATTGAGATTCTTGCGAACAGGTTCGATGTAAGAAATACAATTTATCGGTCTTGGGCTGAATGCCTAAATATATTTGCTACTAACAGATTACTAATAAGTTGGATCATCATTTTATTTATTATTTAAGAGATGATTGGATGGTCAGACGTAAACTGGTGGCAAGATGTATAAAATATGAAATTTATGAATATTCTTGATCTTTTTGCATTTCATTTTGTCGTCAATACGTCTTTTATCAGTTGGATTGCCCTGTCGCCTGGTCGATCGATGTTATTATTTTATAGTGTGCATAGTCTTGTAAACCGTGAGTGCTTATTTTATATTTTTATTATAAATAATGTTTAATTATTTAAATGCTATATAGTTGAAATTTCAATGTGGAAATCTCGTGGCTTATTTTATTATAGAGCCAATACTGTTTCATTGTGTTTTAAATCGAATTGTATTTATTTGTGTAAATATAATTTTGCATTCCATTATAAAAGTGTCGTCTGTTAAAGCGATTTGCAAATGCATTTGTCTCGGTTGCCATGATATCATTAGCAAGGTAAGAGTTATTATTATGTCATTATCATCATGGACTGAAAACCAATAAAATTTGTAATGTTAAATTAAAGTTATCATTATTATTATAATTAACTAACAATTTCAATTAATAGTTAAAATGTTATAG
>JABUQX010090768.1:12500-17939 GCA_015478945.1 Trachelipus rathkii | reverse complement strand
AGAGAGAGCTGCTATTCGACCTTGACTCCTCTCAAAAAACTTTCTTTGACAACTGGCGCTTTATAGAAATACATTTTATGGGCAACTACTCTATATATCACTTTGCTCCCAGAAGTGGAGCGTATTTTACACCAAAATTTATATTTTATAATCACGAAATATTATTTAAATAGAATCACTTGGAAGCATTTTTATATTTAATAAATTTGAAACTTAAATACATTTTTTTTTGTTTTTTTTTGTTTTTTTTACATAATTCACTTTTTAAATAAATGCACTGCTGTTTCTGCTACTTATTAGATGAGGTGGTCTTCATTGGTTGAAGGCGAATCATCATCCGATTGAGGAACCATCTGTGAAAGCGAATTTCCAGTCGGCAAAGAAATCATCTGTGAAGTCGATCTACCAGTCGGTAGAGGAACCATCTTCGAAGGTGATTTACCAGCCGTGTGTTGAAACTCGTCCGAAAGATATAAAACTTGATGTAGATCTCTCTGTTGCGATTTTGAAAAAATTTATGAATCACCAAGAAGAATACAGCTTGAATGAAGATAATATAGTGACAGTGGTATCCTCCATTGTAGTAGATATCTCACCATATTGAAATTTATTCCTCTCCATTCTTCTAAGAAAACCAATATACATGTAGTAGCAGTGGTATGTGTTCTGCCTTTATATGGTACATACTACTAAATATATACTGATGGTGATTCACTTCTTCAGGTTATCCATCCATATATAGCAGCAGTGGTATGAAGGTGCCAATTGGTTTGAGAAGTACATTACCATGACCATGCAGATGAATCTTTCCTCTATTTGAACCAGAGCTGAATAGACAAAATGGAAGTTCATCTGAAGATATAATCGGTGTGTCCTTCCGTAGAGAGAGTAGTTAGTTATCCTAGTGTCGATTGAACCAGTCACTTTAAACTGAGGTTGATATGGGTAACTGTATGCTATGCATCAATTCGTTTTTATTTAGAATGTTAGTTGTAGTTTCGTTAATATTTTAACATATTGGCATGATGAAGCCGAAAGTGTGATTGTATAAATGGTCCATGAAAAGTATTTTGAAGTACATACTTGAGAGTGTCGTCATAACTGCAATTGGAAAGCTAAAGAAAATTCATTAGTGGCATTTTGGGGTTATTTTTAATTTGAACATTTTGATAAGAAAATTTTAATCTCCTTTAAAGAAGGTATTATGAAGGAAGGAAGGAAGGAAGTAGTGTAATTCTATCTTTATCAAATTGTAAACTACACAGCCGGCTTGAGGCATGTGAACGTTTTCTCAATATGTTGCAAAACATTGCCAGCCAGTCCTTTCTTTTGTTTATTTCTCAGTCACAACTGATATCTACCATATTTGAATAAAAGACTCTTTGAATCTTTGATGGTATTTCCAGTGGGATTTTATACCCATACCTCTTATTTTGTCGGCCATAATGAAACCTTCTCTGTGTGTTCCATATAGACTTGTGTGTTCCATACAGAGCTGAATTTTATGTATGAGAAAAATACTGTAAAAAATATTTTTTAGTACTTTAGAGATTTTTCTTCAACATTTTAACATTTAATAGTTATATGTTTGTGTTACACATTGACGAGATACCGTCGCAGTCTCGTGAAACCTCAGGGTGGATTTTTCTAACTGCGACGAGTTCTCACTTGGGGGTATAAAGGGGATGGTAGAGGGGCGGTTTTTCTTTTTTGACTTGCGTTTTGTTCTTCTACTACTCTTCTGTTCTGGTGTATGATGCAGATCTATCCTCCAATCTGGGATAGAGGAAGATAATAATACACACACACACACACACATACATAATAATAATAATAATAATAATAAATCAAAATGCTTTA
Organism: Trachelipus rathkii; assembly: GCA_015478945.1. Lineage (NCBI taxonomy): Eukaryota > Metazoa > Arthropoda > Malacostraca > Isopoda > Trachelipodidae > Trachelipus > Trachelipus rathkii. Next base: position 16,079 of record JABUQX010090768.1, on the reverse strand, counting down.
TTCAGAAAATAAACAATTTATATTGTTAATTTTAACATAGTTATAATATTTAGTTGTAGTTTAATACAAAGTTTAATGACATACAATTTCTGAAAGAGGACTACTATTTGAAACACAATGTTGTGTCCTTTTAGCCCAAAAATAATATAATGAGATGCAAGGGGTTCGTTTGGTTCAGCTTTTACAAGACGTCCTAAACTACTTTAGTTCAATTAAATACAAAATATAGCAAAATAATAATCAACATAATACACAATAATAATAATACACACACACACACACACACACACACACACACAGAATAATATAATAATAATAATAATAATAATAATAATAATACAATATAATAATAATAATAATAATAATAATAATTTCCTTTCTTTCTTTCTTCTTCACCTTCCTCTTTGCCCCAAGATTGGGGTGGCAAATGTGCATCAAAAGAAGCAGTAGGAGAACATGACAAACGTCGGAAAGAAAGCCCAGGGCCTACCGCCCCCTCTGTACCATTAATTAGTGAGAGCCTGTCACAGACAGAAAATCCAATTCGAATATGGGACCGCGACGGAATCACTCATGGTAAATCGTCATCGTGGGTGGAACCATCCCGGGCTTTCAGGTGGAATAACCATGCCCCCCATACAGTTCCCGCCATTCTCTCCTATCATGCACCTTATTCTCGCCTCTGCCACAAACCCCCACATTTCTCTCCTTCCAGACATTCGTTCACCGGACTCAATCCATCACTTCCCCTTCGGTTCCCAGCCGTGGTCGGTTCCCAACACACTAACCACTATGGTACATCCGTTTAACCAACCGGCTATCATTCATCCTTTTCACATGACCAATCCATCTCAACATACTTTCATTTATTCTCTCATTTACCCCTTTCTTCTCATACAATTCACACAACTCTCTAACTGTTCATTCTACTCTTTATTGAATTCTTTTCACACCTAGCATGCCCTAAGATTCCATCTGAACACATTGAACTTTAGATTCATAAGTACGTTATATTCCAGACCATAGTGTCTCACCATCATACACAACACAGGTAATCAACAACATACCCTGTATGGCACTCTTAGCACCCAAGACCTTAGTCCCTACATTCACCACGAACGATTTAATTAAAATTCAGCAACCTTCCCCTGCCATTCACAACTTTCCTACATCATTATCCGTTCTCTTCTCATCCAACACATACCCACCCTAGATATTTAAACTTCAGACACTTGCTACAGCTGCTCATCATCTAACATAACTTCACGCACTGAGGACTGTCCTCACTCACAACCACATAACCTTACTCTTTATCTACGTCATTTTTCAAACCCCTCCTTACATACCCCCTGCCAAATTCTACTCATCCTCTCAAATCCTTCACCCGTCACAAAACCAAATCATCCATGTACATTAGGTAGGCAACACCCTCCACTTTCCTCCATTCTCCATCATTCCTAACACCATTTCTGCCACCCCCACCTGCTGAATTTCTAATTCTTTCATAACCTATCCATATACACATTGAATGTAACCAAGGAGACATAACACAACCCTTTCTCACTCTCTATTAATCCTAAACCAATCAACATTGACACCATTTATTAATGGTAATAATAATATAATAATATAATAATAATAGACACACACACACACACACACACACACACACACACACACACACATACACACACACACACACACACACAATAATCAAATCAAATCAAATCAAAAATACTTTATATTCTCACTAAATAACAATACAAAGTTATGATTATTAGAATAAGATTAATACATAAAGAAATATATATATATAAGTATATATATATATATATATATATATATATATATATATATATATGGGTTATTTATAGTATATATATATATATATATATATATATATATATATATATAAGATATATATATATATATATATATATATATATATATATATATATATATATGAGGAGAAAAGGTTACTTAAAGACGTTTTCGCCCATTGAGCTCAATTAATAATAAATAATAATAATAATAATAATAATAATAATAATAATAATGAATAATACACACACACACACACACACACACACACACACACACACAATAATAATAATAATATTATTATTTTTACTTGAACAGTTAGTACTATTCAATCCCAACCTGAGGCCGGAAATATTATCCAACATTCCCAACTCCTTGCCAAAAATTCTTCCATGGTGTTATATAAAAGAAAATTTTTAACATTTAATACCATATATTAATAAATCAATAATAATAATATTGGTCAATAATAAGCCGTTTAATAATAACACACACACACACACACACACAATAATAATAATAATAATAATACATAATAATAATTAGGCGTAATTGATAGTATCGGTAATAGCAGCTTCAGTCACTCTTTTTTGTATCAGTATCGGTTTGGGCATATCGACATACGCCATTATTACTATACTTGGTTGAAGAATTATGAAAACTTTTAGATCTCAATATTACAAAACTGGTTTCGATATATAAACAATCACAATATAAATTCCTATATAGCTGCTAGCTGAAACCCCGGGCAGCATTGAAGCACAATGACTGAAAACCACTTAGAATGCATTTAAATAAACCGAAGAAGATTTGCTCGTGGACAAAAAAAAAAAAGACTACGTGTGCCTCTGGCGTCAGCAATCGATAGTGACGGGATGGTGGCTTTTCAAATAATTAACCTACCTGAAGATGCAAAGATTTGACATGCAGACTTGATAAGCTCATAGCCGAAATTGTACTTGACATCTCATTCACCACAAAAGGGAATCACAAGAAGGCTGAACCCTCACTGAAAACTAGCAGACAGTCAGTGAGCAAAAGATAATTCAACTTGCAATCTGTGAAGAGGAGATAGCCCAAGTGAAACAAGTGAGATGCTGCTCACAGAAGAGAATACAACTCTTCTGCTGTGGAGGTATGAAAATAAGGTTTCCATTATTACTCAGTGCTACAAGCAAGAGCGTATCAGCCCCTCCTCATCAGTCGAGATGAGTGGGTATTTTTAGTAGGTGGAATGTAAACACTTCAAAGGAGCAGGCTATCGCCAGATACTACTGAAAGCTTAATGTTTTTGCATCAATTTTGAGTATTGAATGATATCCATCTTTATCTTAAAGGAGTATATATTATTATTATGTCAGAACAATAATGTTTTTATTTTGTCTTTCAGCTGTTTAATTGAGGTCTCTTTTCTTTCATTATTTTTTTTCTTATATAGTAGTTGAAGAAAGAATCTTCTTAAATTGTGAATCATCATATGTTAAAACATTAAACTAGTAGCTAAGTTTTCTGTTAATACTTACTGGAAAAATGGAAATGGAATATTTTTTGAATAAACACAAACATAAAAAGTTATTTATATTATATTTGCATTTATTACAAGAGAATATAAAGATAAAAATATTTTAAATAAGTATTAAAATTTACTTGGGCACAACCAAATAGGAAATAAATGACTAAGTATTGGTTGTACAGGGAATGCAATCTGAGCTGCCTAGCAGTACACAAATGTTCTATCTTATCTTATTACTGTGTATT
>JABUQX010090768.1:0-7500 GCA_015478945.1 Trachelipus rathkii | reverse complement strand
CTAAATTTCCTGAACTGGGCAGATCATAAGCTTGAGACAGGTCATATTTCCTTGCAAGTTTATTCAAGCGTGGGTAAACATTTTGCTTTAACTTTCCAACAACTGATTGGATCATCATTTAAATCTAATCGTTTTTCTTGGAGATATTGTGCCAACCATTTGTATCTTGGTAATGCGTGTGTTTCTTCATCACTACAACTGTGTAGTTCTTCCAGCAAGAATCTGTTATTGATCTACTGGAGAAGGTGTTGTTGGTTCTAAGATTTTGTTTTTTTTCTTAATGGGAGGCGAAATTAACAGACTGTTCGATTGAAGCTTTTCAACCGTAAACACAAAAGTGACGATTTAATATGTTCTAATAGTTACAAAAACTCGCTCTGCCATAACAGGGATCTAAGCAAGCTGCACAGTACAGCTGTCATTGACTTCATTGGCAGTTAAAGCATTTTTCTAGCTCTATGCTTAATTGCATTTTTCATTCTTTTTAAACTGTCATCATTTTCTTCATTGAAGATGGTTCAAAATCTTTTCCCTAGCGTTGAGATTAATGGTATTACATCGAGACAGTAGTTGTCGAGGCGTTGATTTTGGTGTTTCTTCAAATGGTTTAATAGCTTAATGCAGTGTGATAAGATGTCATTTTCCACATTAATGTTAACTTGGAATACGAACTAGCGCATGAAGCGAGTGTTCTTTTAAGGCTTCTTTCCATCATATGGAAGTGTAAAATTATTCGAAGGCGAGTTGGGAACAAGTCTTGATAACTAACATGGTTACATGAATGTCGCTTTTGAATGAGTCTTCAACTCATTTTCATTTTCGTTTAAGATTCATCTTAAGTATTTTTATAAAAAATTTTACATCAAACTGACAATAAACATCCGGCGCAACACTCGCAGGGCAAAGCGCGAGGATGCGGATCTTTAACAATGTGCGCGATTCGCGAGGCGGATGTTACCTGCACGATAGAGTATATATATAAGGTATATATATATATATATATATATATATATATATAGCATATATATATTCAGAAAGTATATATATATATATATATATATATATATATATATATATATATATATATATATATATATATATATAGTATATATATATATATATATATATATATATATATATATATTAGCTCTAAATCATATAGGGATAAAAGTATCGGTATCGGTATCGGGTATCGGCAAAATTTTTGGTATCGGTATCATCGACAAGAGATTGGAAAAATTGTGAGTACTTGTATCGGTATCGGTATCGATCAAAATTTTTTTCTGCGAAAACCATATATATATATATATATATATATATATATATATAGCAAGAGGCACGCAGAGAGCAGTATATATATATATGTGTGTCTAGCATTATATATATATATATATATATATATATATATATATATATATAGTATAGTATATATATATATATATATATATATGTATATATATATATCCCTCAATTGTCTGACACTCCATTCATATCTCGACACATACCAGGGTTATGCTTTTTTTTTGGTATTTGAGCCATATGTGGAAACGTGTAAGAAATGCCTTCACAAGTTTGTGTTCGTGCTTTATAAACAGCGCAAAACGTAAGGAAATTGCCTTCTAATTCTATAAGGTTGCTATTTCCTGTGATTGTTGAATTTAACATTTTCTTACGAAAATGTGCAAACAAAAAAATATTTATGTGTTGTAGGGCCCGTTTGAATTGATGAAATATTTCATTCAATAAAATCAGTTTAAATCTAATTCTTCCAAAATCGACAAACTCCATCACAATATTGATCACTTTTGGTAATATGTATCTGTCATTTTTGTTATTATTTTGTTTCTTTTATTTTTGTTTACTGAAACGACGGGCTCCAACACAACAGCTGATTCCAATTGTTTGCAAAACAAAAGTAAAACTCGTAAGAAATCGTGTGTTTGTTTTTGCACAAAATTCAGGCAATTAGTTCAGGCAATCAGGAGTGCAAAAGAAGTTTCTATGGATGTACAAGTGGTTTAATGTTTTTATATATAAAGATTCCAAATTTTTAAATTCTTCATCTGAAGAAGCTATTTTGAAGAATGGAGAATTTTTTAAGAAGAAGAGATATAGAGTGCCTATTAAGGTCATAGTGATCTCTGACAGCTAAATTCTCTGGTTGAGATGGGGAGAGATTAACTGAAAGGAAATGTGCCCATGTTTTGAAGGTCTGCATCTTTAGTTACAGGTGTTTAGACCTATACATAGTCGACGCCGTTTTTCAGTCGGATATTTAGTATTTGAAACTATGTGTGACCTCGTAAGTTCATGGAGACTTCTTTTCTTAATCTTTTAAAGAAAACTGCCAATTGAGTTGCACTGTATCGTGAAAAGTTTTTATTTTTAAGATGGTTTAATCTGAAAGTGAAGATCATTGGAATGTAGAAAGCCGAGCGTAAACAGGAAGTTTAGGAACATCCTATGCAGTAGTTTTAGTTTTAGAAGGCGAGATATGTTATCGAGAAACGAGTAAACTAGAAGTTTATCAAAAGGTTAGAGGGATAAAAGCCAAAGCTAGAAAAATTTACGGACAGTATAAGATTTCTTTGCTATGGAAAACCTCCAATCAGAAACCAAATAATGCAAGGCTTGTGCAAGTGACCTTAGTTCAGAATAATTTTATGATTGTAAGAGGTTAGTCGTAATAGTCTCAGCAAAAGCATAGTGGGCCTGCGATAAACAGAAGTAAAGTCTACCAATACTTTACTTGGGGCACTTCTTTAGTTCTATCTCCTTTTAATCATAATTTCTTATATTTCACAAAGCATTTTTACAGTCAGAATGAATTTTTGTTATTTTCTCTTTGTTTAATTCTAGACCGTTTTCGTTTCTTGTCATTTGTGCTTGATGCCTGGGGAGAAATGCTCGCCACCCAGTTTTAGCACAATGAATTTCTGTTTAAACGTGACCGCGATAATAAAGTTAGGCTTACTTTTTGTTTTTTTAAACAATCGAATCAGTCACGTTAGATGGAGCACGGTTGGAATAAACATAAATAAAAAAATAACAAACATTTATATTACAAAATAATTGATCAACTATTTGTGATGGAGTTTATTCATTTGGAAGAAATTAGATTTAAAAGCTGATTTTAGCTTGAATGAAACATTCTATCAATTCAAATGGGGCCTACCACGCCGTACATCTGTTTGCTTGGCTATTTTTCGTAAGAACGTGCTTAAATCCGGCAAGCACGAAATGGGCAACCCACAGAAGAATTAAGTAAAATTCCTACGTTTGCGGAGCATTTACGATTTTCGATAAGCTTGACAAAAACGAACGCAAACCTCGAGCATTTCTTACGTTTCGTAAGCAAAGCAAAAACTAGTAAACGTTTATATATATATATATATATATATATAGTAAGGTATAAAGATATAGCAGTATATATATATATATATATATATATATATATATATATATATATATATATATATATATATATATATTATATTATTATATATATATGGTGATTCATTTGGAGGTTTGTTTTTATGATGGACATAAAACGCATAGCTTTGATGCTATGGTGAAAAGTTTATTATGAGTCCAAAGAACAATGTATGGCATTTACTTTTTAAAGATTATCTCATTAAATGGCCGTTGGCCGCGACTACGGTTTAAATGGTCCATCCTGAAAATCAGAATATAGCGACCGGTATGTCTCGAATAAGGCGAGAAATGTTGGCTTCTAAAGCGTTGATTGAGGTTGGCTTATCCCTGAAGACCAGTGACTTCATGTAACCCCAAAAAAAATAATCCAATGGTGTGATATCGCACGATCTAAGAGATCAATTCACAGGTCCAAAACGTGAAAATAATTGCTCATCAAAATGATTTCTCAATAGGTCCCTTGTTTCTCGCTCTGTATGGCAATGGCAAGCAGCGCCGTCTTGTTGAAACCAAAGTTCACGTCACGGAGGCGACGGGCTTCAATTTCTGGAAGCAAATATTTTTCCGTTATCATGTCGCCATGCTCCTCATTCACGGTTAGGCTACTTTAAAGTGGAGCAATTGATTGTCGTTTTGGGAATTCCGTGAATTGCAATCCAGATCGGCAAAGCGCTAGCTATCATACCATTGATTATTTTCTTTGGGGTTACGTGAAGTCACTGGTCTTCGATAACTTCCATCTTAGCCAACAGATAGCTAGCGCTCCATTCTGACATACGGTCGCCATGCTCCAACGCGTCGTCCAATGATTGACCTTCAGGATGGATCATTTAAACCGTAGTCGCGGCCAACATTTAAATGAGATAAGGTAATCTTTAAAAAGTAAATGCCATACATTGTTCTTTTAACTCATAATAAACTTCTTTCTCACCATGAGTTTCAATGGCACGTGTTTCTTTATTTATTATCGCAAAACAACCCAAATGAAATCACCCCTTTATATATATATATATATATGGGGAGCAGGCGGTTGGCATATATATAGCATATATATATTATACAGTGGTTGGGCGAAAGGGCTATATGCAGCATACATATGCGCAGGCAGGTTATATAGCGGGCGGGCGGTATGTTGGTTATATATGCGCATATAGGTTAAGGTTATATGTTATATATATATATATATATACAGCAGGAATATATAGCGTTATTATAATATATATATATATATTTGGGTATGATACATATATATATATATATATATATATTTATATATAACATCCTTATAGTAGTAGTAATAGTGTTCCATATATATATATTAGTATATATATATATATATATATATATATATATATATATATATATATATATATATATATAGTATATATATATATAGTATGTATATATATATATATAAGAAGATATATATATATATATATATATATATATATATATATATATATATATGTTAATATATATATATAAGTATATATATATATATATTATATATATATATATATAAAGTATATTTTTGTGTAAAGCTATTTATTTTTTAATTAAACGTGATGCCTGCTAATCCACAGCCATTACTAAACCCACCGCAGTGTAGAGAATATTACACTCAGTTGAACCAATAGCCGATATAGTGCAGAGTATAAGGCAGGCAGGCAAGATAGAGGGAGCAGTATAAGGTGCGGTGGCAAGAGGCAGCAGTGGCGTGGTATATAACGCCCTATTTATATAGATAAAAGTATCGGTATCGGTGTATCGGGTATCAAAATGGTACACGGCACCCGTGACTGCATTGAAAAAAATTAGAAATGTATCGGTGTATCGGTGGTCGACTAAAATTTTAAATGTGGTGCAACACAATATATATATATATATATATAATTATATATATATCTTATAATATTAAGCAGTAATGAAGAGGTGATAGAATGCGTGTGGGTTTGATGGTGTAAGAATAGGGAATAGGTATTTTGGGGGATGTACGAGGTTATTAGCAAGGAGAGGTGAATAGGTAGAGGAGAAAGTTGGAAGAATGGTAAATCTCCAGGTATAGATGAAATTACTGGGTGAAATGATCAAGAACGTGAGGTGAGATGGTGATTGATTGATTTGGATCTGTAATAAAGCGTTTATGGAGGCAAGGGGTCCCTGAGGATTGAGGAGAGTTAATAGTACCTTTATATTTAAGGGTGTAAGGAGATAAGGGAACTGTAGAAATTATAGGGGAATTAGTTTATTGAGTAATGTAAAGAAGATATACTGGTATTTTGGTCAAAGAGTGCGTCGAGTGACTGAAGGACTGATTGGTGAAGAACAAGGAAAACAAGTGAGTGTAGAGGATGTGTGGGTCAAATTTTTTATTTTGAAACAAATGATTGAGAAAAATGAGGAGAAGAAGAATAAATTGTATTAGGTTTTATGGATTTGCAACATGTGTATGGTTAATAGGGAAGTCATGGCAGGTGTTAGTAGATGATATATGGTGTGTTGGTGGTAAGCTTTCTGAATGGAATCAAAAAGTATGCGTATGAAGATAGAAGCATGTAAGATAACAAACAGGGAGTTGAGAGAATTCGTTGTTTAATATTAATATGAGCAGAGGTGGATGTGGGCATGCTTCCTTGGTTATTCATTCACCTTGTATATGGATGGGTTATGAAAGAATAAGAGGTGGTTGGCATGGGATGGTGTTAGAATGATGAGAATGGAAGAGAGGAGGGAAAGCCCTGCCTTATATGCGGATGATTTTGCTTTGTGTGGCGAATCTGAAGGGTGCTGAGAGGATGGGTAGAGAGATTTGGCAGGGTGTGTAAAAGAGGGTCTGAGGCAAAAATAGATACAAGAGCTATGGTTGTGAAAGATGCCAATAGTCGGTGTGAAGTTATGTTAGATGCTGAGCATCTGGAACAAGTGTCTGAATTTAAATATTTAGAATATATGTTTGATGAAAAGGTACAGATGATGCAGAGTGTAGTAGGAAAGCTAGAATGGCAGGAAGGTGGCTGGTGCAATTAAATGTTGGTAGATAAATGGTGGACTACAAAGTCTGAGTGTGCTAAGTCTTACATATGAGGGTATGTTGTTACTGTGTTAATAAGGTAGTGAAGTGGACAATGGTCTGAATAAGAGGTATGATTATAAGTTCAATGTGTTCAGATGGACAATCTTATGGACGTGTTTAGGTGTGAAAAGATTGATAAAATATGAAGGCAACAGTATAACAATGGGAGATGATGTAAAGGTTAAATTAGATGTGGTTGAGAAGAAATTAGATGGTCTGGTCATCATGGAAGATAGACAGAGATGACATGTCTTAAATGGTTGGGCGGGATGTATAGTGGTGAGTATGTGCTGGAATCAACCAGCGGGGAGTCCGTAGAAAAAGTGATTGAGTCAGTAAAGGAATGCCTGGAGGAGAGAAATGTGAGTTTGGCAGGGGCGAGAAGAAAGGTTAATAATAATAAGAATGGCAGTGTTTTGTAGAGGGGGTACTGTTGTGTGGCCCACCTGGGGGTAAGAATGAACCCCTGCATTGACAGATGCCATAGTGAGGGTCATCCACGCGGTCCCAGTTTTAGTGGATTTTCGACTGGCATGTTTTCCTCACTCTTCAAAAGGTAAGGACTCCTTGACTTGCGTCATATTCTTCATTACTTTCTGTTTCAGTGCATGTTAGTCAAAACTACCACTGTGTCATGTGGAGATATAGCAGGGTTGATATATATATATATATATATATATATATATATATATATATATATATATATATATATATATATATATATATATATATATATATATATATATATATATAAGGTTATATATATAAATATATATATATATATATATATATATATATATATATATATATAAGTTATATATATATATATATATATATATATATATATATATATATATATATATATATATATATATATATATATATATATATATATATATATATATATATATAGAGTATATTGAAGGGCACGAAAACGCTTTGTTATTCACGATAAATGCGCAGAAAACCATAAGCCAAAACAATCTCGAATT
>JABUQX010090767.1:22500-25000 GCA_015478945.1 Trachelipus rathkii | reverse complement strand
TTCCGCCAAGAGACAAGTTCAGAATCAAAACATTTATACCTGTGATGGATGCATAAGAATCAAATTTGGCACAAAGAGCATCAGTATACAATGATGCTGCAAAAGATTTTCCTTTTTAACAAAATTAGATGCTACAGAAGAAGAGATTCGAGAAGGAGTTAATACATTAAATCAAACATATCCTGAAGATGTGGACATGAACTTTGCTGGAGAACTCAAGCACTTTCATAAATATGTTAAACATTGTCAAAACCATGAACATGATAATCTGACACATCAGGATCTGTACGACATAATATTTAATGATCATGTCCAATCAGCATTCCCTAATGTAGAATCAATTCTGAGAATGTTCCTTTGTATGATGATTACAAATTGCCATGGAGAAAGATCCTTTTCACAAATGACGAGGATAAAAAAATGAATTTTGAACTTCAATGTCTCAAACTAAATTATGTTACCTGAGCCTCATGTGCATAGAAAGTGACAAGCTACGCAGTTTATCATTTGATGACATCATCGGTGACTTTGCTTTGTCAAAGGCAAGAAAAAGAATATTTTAATGTAGATCATGTTTGCGAATTCTTGGAAGGTCAAACTCTCCCCTATATATATATATATATATATATATATATATATATATATAATATATATATATATATATATATAATATATATATATATAATATATATATATATATATAATATATATAGTATATATACTATATATATATATATATATAATATATATATATATATATAAAGGGGCCCATTACCTTCAATAGCTTAGGGCCCCCTGAAACCTAAATCCGGCACTGTATATGGTGTTGGTGGTAGGCTTCTGAATGGAATCAAAAGTATGTATGACGATAGTGAAATTGTGTAAGAATAAATGAAGTCGAAAGCGATTGGTTTAATATTAATAGCGGAGTGAGGCAGGGATGTGTTATGTCTCCTTGGTTATTCAATTTGTATATGGATGGGGTTGCGAAAGAATTAGAGGGGGGTTGGCAGGAGATGGATTTAGAATGATGGTGAATGGAAGATTGCCCTATCTATTATTATATACAGATAATTTGGTTTAGTGTGGCAAATCAGAAGAGAGTTTGAGGGGATTGGTAGAGAGATTTTTTTAAGGTGTGTAAAAGGAGAGGTATGAAAATAAATGTAGATAAAGTAGGGTCATGGTGAGTGGAGGACATTCCTCGGTGTGAAGTTATGTCAGATGGTGAGCAGCTGGAAACAAGTGTCTTAAGTATAAAAATTTAGGATATATGTTGGATTAAAAGGGAACGGATGATGCAGAGTGTAGTAGGAAAGTTGTGAAAGGCAGGAAGGTGGCTGAAATTTAACCATTAGAATTCTAGCACTCACACACACAAAGTCTTTGAGTGCGCTAGGGGTTATAACATGAAGGTATGTTGTTATCTGTGTTAATGTATAGTAGTGAGACTATGGTCTGGTAAAAGAGGTATAGATCTAAAGTACAATGTGTTCAGATGTACAATCTTAGGAGTGCGCTAGGTGTGAGAAGAATTGATAAAATGAGGGAATGAAACGTTATTAGAGAGTTGTGCCGGTGTCAAAAAGAATAAATGAGAAAGAAATGAAAAGATGTTGAGATGGTTGGTTAGGTGGAAAGGAGGGGATGAATAGTCGGTGTAAGCGAATGTATAGTGTGAGGTGCTGGAATCGACCGGCTGGAAGACCGAAGAGAAAGTGGATTGAGTCAGTAAAGGAAATGTCTTAGAGGAGAGAAATGTGAGTTTGGCAGAGGGAGAAAAAAGGTGCATAATAGGAGTGAATGGGGGGGTGTGAGGGGGTATGATTGTAGCCCACCTAGGCCAAGGAATGAATCCCCACGATTGACGAGATGCCATAGTAGGCGTCCGTCGCGTCGTGAAGTTCTAGGGTGGATTTTCTAACTGCGACGAGTTCTCACTAAAATGTATAAAGGGACGGTAAGGCTTGGCTTTCTTTTCAACTTGCCGTATTATCCTTCTACTCTTTTCCTTTTCCGGTGCATGTTACGCACTTTACCCCAGTCTTTGGGCGAAAGAGGTAGGTGCGTGATATGATGATGATGATATATATATATATATATATATATATATTATATTATATATAATTATATATATATATTATATTATATAATATATATTATATAATAATATATATATATATTATATAATATATATAATATATATTAGTGATGGTATGATTAGATTTTTACGATGACGATGACAATTATAATAAATTTGACGATTGAACGAGTCGCTATGACGAATAATTTGAAAAAGTATATTTTAAAAATTTATATTATTTTAAATAAATTTAACATATTTATAATAAGGAAGATTTAAATTGTGTTCACTTCATTCTTATTTAAATGTGTAAATACATTAAAACCGCATTTTATACAATAGAAAGATTCCTGTGTACCACTACCCCGCTTATGCGGGAATAAGTGCTAGTAGAATAATAATAATAATTACATAATA
>JABUQX010090767.1:2500-10000 GCA_015478945.1 Trachelipus rathkii | reverse complement strand
AAGTAAGCTTACCATATAGATCCATACTTACTAATATTTGTAAACTCACCCATTCCATCGATACGTATTAAAAAAATTTACAAATTTTGTAATTTTAATTTAAATTTAAATTTAAATTTAAAAATAAATTTGATAAAACGTGCACCCCACAAAGATATTCCTCTGCTCTGAAAATGTTCAAAACATACATTTTCAATTTTACAGAAGAAGAATGCCTATCAGAACTGGTTTTAATGAGTGTTCACCATAGCTACACAATATAAAATCAGAAGGTTATCAATCATTTTGCTGATAAGAGATCATGATGAAATTATATATATATATATATATATTATATATATATATATATTAATATATATATATATATATATATATATATATATATATATATATATATATATATATATATATATATATATATATATATATATATATATATATATATATAACATATATATTATATAATATAATATATATATTATCAAGTAGTATAGGGTCGTAAACTGACGGCCAAGGTCACGTCCGGAAGTTGCAACCGGATGTTGCATGCAATGTTGCAAATGTTGCAAGCAACATTTTGCAACATTGGTTTTTCAAGCTTGACGTGTCAAAGTTAGGGTTTTTAAGGTCGGTGAGACCGAATTTAAGGTCTGGAAGACCGACTTCCGAGGTTCTGAGACTGAACTCAAGGATTTTAACCCCAAAAGGGGGCGGAGCCCCTCAAAGGGGGCTTTTTGGTTCCTAGAAGGTTTTAAATGATCGATAGATCATTTTTGATGGTTCCAATCGATTTATCGTGATCGATTACCCCTAAATCGATCTTTAAATCGTCTTTCTACGTGCTCTGGTTGGCATTTAACAATGAAAAATATATTCGAAAGAAAATAATTACTATATTTAACATTCGATTAATCGCTGTAGTATTGCTACAGTTTCACGACGGCAACCTTTTTCGATATGAAGGAATAGAGTTATAGGTCTGAAACTTGGAATATAATGTATATATGGGTTAAGCTCAAAACAGGGTAAATTTCAAGTCTGTAGGATGTATATAGAGGGGGGTCGCCCCCGAGAGCGAAGGTGAAATATAACGCTACGCCCTTGTGTGTGTGTGTCGGGTGAGCAAAGATTAGGCTTAACGATAACTAATCGAGCAGGTGGCCCACAGGCGAGTTTTGGTGACCGTAGGTCACCCCTAAGGGGGTGCTGCCCCCTTAGCGCCAAGGTCAAATTCGTCCTGAAAACCCTGTTAGGCTTAACGTATCGGGCTAAAATTTGGATGTGAGTTATATGATGACGTAATCTCGTCGGAGACGAGATTACGTTCCTCTGCGTCCCCCCGTAAGGGGGAACGCTGCCCCCTAAAAAAAAATAATCGTAGAAGATTGAAACTCAGAGAAAGGTTGAAGGAGACGGAGTCGGAAACGGAGACGGAGTTGGAGTCGGATTCGGAGACGGAGTCGGAGTTGGGTTCGGTTTCGGAGTCCAGGGACCCCACCGGAGGTGGGTCCCCAGTTTGAAAAAAAGAAGAAGAAATGCATGGAATGCAGAACAGAGAGAAGAAGAAGAAGAAGAAGAAAGGAAGAATGAGGAAGGAGGAAAGGAAGAAGGAGGAAGGAGGAAGAAGGAGGAAGGAGGAGTCTGAGAAGGAATCAGAATTGGTACCGGCACCGGTGCTGGAGCCACTGCGGTGCCGAGTTAATAAACATTCGTATAACAACAATGTTGGTGTCCTTAGAAGGGTTATCGAGGTCGTAGAGTTCGAACTATGATGGTTACTAAGCCTGTAGAGTGTCTAGGACCCCCCATTAGGGGGGTCCTGACTGAAAAAAAGAGCACGGAGTGCAAAACAGAGGTCGAAGGAGGAATGAAGAAGGATGAAAGATGAATAAAGAAGGGAAAGAATGGAGAAGGAGTCTGACTCAGAGGAGTAGGAGTTCAGCTGCACCGGTGCTGGCTCCGGTGCGGTGCCGAGTTATTAAATATTAGTGTAATGATGCAATATTGGTGTCCTTATATATGTTATTGGGTCTGTAGATTTCGAAAATAATGGTTTCAGAACCATCAAGAAATAAAAAATAAATAAATAAATAAATAAAATTTCTTATTTCTGATTTTTCCCTTGGAACTTACAAATTACGGTTTTTTTACATACCCTAAAGCAGTAAATCACTAAATCAAAACACTATCCAACCAGCATTCAACCTCCCTCCTGACCATCTGGGATCTATTGATCTATTGATTAGGTCCACATTTCGGAGTATCATTTTTGAATAAACAAACTAAAATCAAGTTCTTTTTACCAAGCTTCAGCCCAATTTATGCGACGTAACAAATTTTCACATTAATAAAGCTTTATTTAGCATCATTGAACTAATGAATATAACCCACACGAGAAACTTGTCCATCTTAACAAGAATAAATGGTTTAAACATTAACAAAGGAACCACACTTAACACCCAGTAAAGTAACTAACATAACATTCCAAAACGTAACTTATTCCACTTTTGTCAAAGCAATGTCTCTAACATAAACAATGTTAATTTTACATTTAACATGTAATATGTAACAAAAAATTTACCATAACCGTGTGGTAATTATCATACAGACCAATGAGTATACTCTAACGTAACAAGTTTTTCATATTAATAAAGTCAACATAACATTATCAGAACTAAGAATATAATGTACAAAGGCAAACCAGGCCCATCTTAAGCAAGAATAAACTGCTAACATTAACAAAGATTCACATACAACCTACAGCACTAATCCATTTAATGCATATCTCTGTAGAGAAACTTAAAAATTCCATGGAAGAAGTTTTCATCAATAACCTTTACTTCATATAGGTTATTGATGAAAACTTCTTCCATGAACCAAGAGATCTTGAAACATCATTCGAAATGCATGCTAATGAAGTCATTGATTGCTCATATTCCACCCTCATACGAATCCTTCATAGTCTAAGTCTTTGTAATAGTTAATATGATAGGATTACGTATGAGGGTTGGAAATCAATTTCACTTTTGACGATGATCAGTCACCTGACTGGAAATACTATGTAAAGGTCTCGTAAAGAGGACATTCGTAGGAGCAGAATGAGAGGTCATCATACCAACACAAGGAAAATGTCTTACTGACGAAATTTGGATGTATAAACAGCTCTAAAAGGTAAATGAGGTTCTTTCTTTCAACCAATCAGAAGAAAAGTAAACAAGCAAATACAATGCACGAACGAACCATATCAGTTCAAAGGGGTATATATTCTCGTTAGACACCACACAACAAACAACAACAACAACAACAACCAATAATAGTACACAAATAAGTTCTTTATATACCAACCAACGAATATATGCTAGTAAGCATTGTTTTCAATTAATAAAGACTAAACATAAGCAATCATGGGATAGAAAATTAAGCTTACGTTAGCATAATTCGCTTGTTGGGATATATGAAGAACTTATTTTGGACTGTTATTGTTGTTGTTGTTTGTTGTTGTTGTTGTTGTTGTTGTCTAACGAGATATATACCCCTTTATGAACTGATATGGTTGCGTTTCTGCATATGTATTCTTGTATTTACTTTCCTTCTTGATTTAGTGAAAGAAAAGAAATCTCGTTACCCTTTTAGACTGTTTATACATTCCAAATTTCGTCAGTAAAGTGACATTTTTCGTTGTGTTAGGTATGAATGACCTCATAGTCATATCTGCTCCTACGAAATGTCCTCTTCGGGACTTCACATAGTATTTCCAGGTCAGAGTGACTGATCATTCGTCAAGTGAAATTGATTCCAACCCTCATACGTAACCTATCATAGTCTATTACAAGACTTAGACTATGATAGGATTCGCATGAGGGTTGGAAATATAGCACTCAATGACTTCTTAGCAAGCATTTCGAATGATGTTTCAAGATCTCTTGGTTCATGGAAGAAGTTTTCTCAATAACCTATATGAAGTAAAGGTTATTGATGAAAACTTCTTTCATGTCTTTTTAAGTTCTCTAACAGAATATGCATTTAACATGGATTAGTGCTGTAGTGTATGAATCTTTAGTTAGTTAGCAGGTTTATTCTTAGCTTAAGATGGGCCTGGTTTGCCTTTGTACATTATATTCTTAGTTCTGATAATGTTATGTTGACTTTATTAATATGAAAACTTTGTTACGTAAAGAGTATACTCATTGGTCTGTATGATAATCACACACTGTTATGGTAAATTTTTGTTACTATTACCAATGTTATGTAAAATAACATTGTTTATGTTAGAGACATTTGCTTGACAAGTGTGAATAAGTTGAGGTTTTGGATGTGATGTGAGAAATGTTTACTGGAGTGTTAAGTGTGAGGTCCTTGTTAATGTATAACACATAATTCTTGTTTAGATGGACCAGTTTCTCGTTGTGGATATATTCAATAGTTCAGATGATGCTAAATAAGCTTTATTAGATGTGAAAAACTTTGTTACGTCAGCAAATATTGGCTGATGCTTTACTGATTTACTGATTTTATGTTATGTTTATTCAAATGATTACTCGAAATGTGACCTTAATCAATAGTCAATAGATCTCAGATGGTCAGGAGGGAGGTTGGATGCTGGTTGGATGCTGGTTTGGATTTTGTGATTTACTGCTTTAGGGTATGTAAAAACGTAAATTGTAAGTTATAAACATAAAAAACAATAAGAAATTTTATTTATTTAATTTATTTATTTATTTGTTTTTATTCTTGATGGTTCTGAACCATTATTTTCGAAAACTACAGACCCAATAACATATATAAGGACCCCAATATTGTATCATTACACTAAATATTTAATAACTCGGCACCGAACCGGAGCCAGCACCGGTGCAATCTGTCAACTCCTACTCCTCTGAGTCAGACCTTCTCCATTCCTTTCCTTTCCTTATTCTTCCTTCACCCTTCTTCATTCCTCCTTCGACCTCTGTTTTGCACTCTGTGCTCTTTTTTTCAGTCGAGACCCCCCTAGGGGTCCTAGACAACCCCTACACGGACTTATAACCATCATTTTCGAACTCTACGACCTCGATAACCCTTTCTAAGGACACAACATTGTTGTTTATACGAATGTTTATTAACTCGGCACCGAAGTGGCTCCAGCACCGGTGCGGTACCAATTCTGATTTCTTTCTCAGACTCTCCTCCTTCCCTCATTCTCTTCCTCTTCCTTTCCTTCCTTCCTCATTCTTCCTTTCTTCTTCTTCTTCTTCTTCCTCTGTTCTGCATTCCATGCATTGTCTTCTTCTTGTTTTTTTCAAACTGGGGACCCCCCTCCGGTGGGTCCCTGGACTCCGAAACCGAAACCAACCCGACTCCGTCTCGAATCCACTCCAACTCCGTCTCGTTTCCGACTCCGTCTCCTTCAACCTTTCTTCTGAGTTCATCTTCTTACGATTATTTGAATTATTCTTAGGGGCAGCGTTTTCCCCCATTACGGCGGGGACGAAGAGGAACGTAATTCGTCTCCGACGAGATTACGTCTCTCTGCATCAAAATTTTAGCCCGATACGTTAAGCCTAACAGGGTTTTCAGGACGCAATTTGACCTTGGCGCTAAGGCGCAGCCACTCCACTTAGGGATGGTGACCTACGCGATCAACAAAACTCGGCCTGTGGGCCACCTGCCTCGATTAGTTATCGTTAGCCTATTCTTTGCTCACCGACACACACACACACAAGGGCGTAGCGTATATTTCACCTTCGCTCTCGGGGGCGACCCCCTCTATATACATTCTACAGACTTGAAATTTACCCTGTTTTGAGCTTAACCTATACATTATATTCCAAGTTTCAGAACTATAACCTATTCCTTCATATCGAACAAGGCTGCCAGTGGTCAAACGTAGCAATACTACAGGATTTATCGAATGTTAAATTAGTAATTATTTTCTTTCGAATATATTTTGCAAGTAAAAGCCAACCTAGAGCACGTAGGAAAGACTATTTAAAACATACGATGTTAGGGGTAATCGATCCACGACTAAATCGACTTGGAAACCATTCAAAATTTGATCTATCGAGCATTTAAAACCCTTCTATGACACAAAAAGCCCCCTTTGAGGGGCTCTGCCCCCCTTTTGGGGTAAAATCCTTGAGTTCAGGCTCAGAACCTCGGAAGTCAGTCTTCCAGACCTTAAATTCAGTCTCACCGACCTTAAAAACCCTAACTTGACACGTCAGCTTGAAATAACCAAATGTTGGCAAAATGTTCGCTATGCAAACATTTTGCCACATTGCACTGAACATCCGGTTGCAACTTCCGGACGTGACCTTGTCTGTCAGTGGTGCACCCTATACTAACTGATATTATATATATATATATATATATAATATATATATATATATATATATATATATAATATATTATATATTATATATATATATATATAACTATATTTTATAATATATATATATATATATATATATATATATATATATATATATACATATATATATATATATATATATATATTTAAATTATCATCATGATCTCGTTAATCAGGCAAAATTTCTTTATAAATTTATTGTACTAAAAAGAAAATAATATAGAATTTAAAGTAACTATAAATTCGAGATTAACTCTGCTGAACAAATTTAAAGTTTATTTTTTCGTAAATATTTAGACTTAGAAATTTCGCGAGATTATTCAAAATCAAAATTTATTTTTAAATTTTTATTTCTTAGAATTTATTTTAAATTCATAGAATTTATAACGCGTAAATTTCATTCGACTAACTCATAAAGAACCAAATGCGTAAGTAGTATCGACCATTACAATTTAATTGAATTTAAAAATAAATTAAATTAAATTTTTGTAAATTTTTAAATTAAATTTTAAATTAAAATTTTATCAAATTTTAATTAAATTTTTATTATTATTATTATTTATATATCAGATCATTTGCAAGTCAAACTAATTTCATTTTATTATTGTTTGCAAAGTCAAATCAATTTACTCCAGTTTGAATTAAATTAAATTTTATTGTTTGCAAATATTTTTAAATTATTTTTATTTCAATTTGAAACTTTTCAATTTAAATATATTTTTAATATTTTAAATTTTTGTTTAAAATTGATTTTTGATTTAAATTTTAAAACTTTATTTCAAAGAACTCAAACAATGTTCAACAATTCTATAAAAATCTTCCCTACATGTTACAATTTTATCTTCGAACTTTCCACCAATCTTGCTTTTAGCAATTCGCTGGTAGGTTTATCTATTTTGTTGTCTTGCAAAAAATATTTTCTATTTTTTTTTCTACTAAATAATAGTTCCTGCCTTGGCAATCAAAATAGTAAATACCAGCTGCATAAAGTTCTAATGTAATGTACTCATATGGATGCTGAACAGGCAAGGAAATATATAAGCCGCTAAGATATATTTCGACAGCTTAACACCTCTAAAACTTTTCTTTTCATTTCTTCAGCACCATCCATATTGTTAGTTCCACTCAGAAAGTCATTATTTATTTCAGCG
>JABUQX010090766.1:12500-14044 GCA_015478945.1 Trachelipus rathkii | reverse complement strand
TATTCCAGACCATAGTCTCACTACTATGCATTAACACAGGTAACAACATACCCTCATGTAAGACCCAAGACTTAGTCCCTTTACATCCACCAACGATTTAACTGCACCAGCCACCTTCCTGCCATTCACAACTTTCCTACTACACTCTGCATCATCCGTTCCCTTTTCATCCAACATATATCCTAAATATTTAAATTCAGACACTTGTTCCAGCTGCTCACCATCTAACATAACTTCACACCGAGGACTGTCCTCACTCACAACCATAACCTTACTCTTATCTACGTTTACTTTCAAACCCCTCTTTTTACACACCCTGCCAAATCTCTCTACCAATCCTCTCAAACTCTCTTCAGATTCACCACACAAAACCAAATCCTCTTCATATAATAAGTTGGGTGCCCTCCATTCTCTTCCATTCTCTATTATATATATATATATATATATATATATATATATATATATATATATATATATATATATATATATATATATATATATATATATATATATATAATTAAATCAATTTTAGTTTTCCACGATACAATTATTATATATATTGTAAGGGCGAGAATGAAAAAAAAAAGATAAGTTGAGAAAGGTCCATAGCCACTGATAACACAATAGGTCGAGCTGATAGGCGTTTCTAAGAAAGCCTTGAATTATATTACGCTCATAAAGAACAATTTAGTGTAGTGGGAAAATTCTTGCCTGCAATGCGATAGAACCTGGTTCGAATTCTCATTAGGGAGTTTGGAACATTTTTTCTAATTTAATTTAAATAGAAATATATTAAAAGCAGACTATAGTAAATCATATATATATATATATATATATATATATATATATATATATATATATATATATATATATATATATATATATATATATATATATATATATATATATATATATACCTCTGTCCAAAAGTAAGTTTACTGAATATCCATGTAATGTAGCTCCTCCGTGACGTATACGAGTGGGTAGCTAGTTACCTAGGCTACATATCCATACCAGTTTTAACCAGATTTATAAAGTCAGTCTTGCACTACATCTGTTTATGTATGGGCGTGTGTTCTAACCTCGTTACGTTTTTGCACTACATCTTTTTGTGTATGGACGTGTTTTCTATCCTCGTTACGTTTTTGCGATGCAGGTAAATATTGAACAGCGGTACGCTATCAAATTCTGTGTGAAACGTAACAAGTCTGCCACTGAGACATTTGCTTCTTTAAACGAAGCTTATGGGGATGCCACTCTATCGAGAACTATGGTTTTTAAGTGGCACAAAGCTTTCAAAGAGGGCCGAGAAAATGTTGAAGACGACCCTCGTTGTGGAAGACCAATCTCGTCAACAAACGATGAAAATGTGGAAGTTGTTAGAGCTGTGATGGAGAGAGACCGCCGGTTCAGTGTCAGAGTGATTGCAGAAGAAACTGGTTTGGATAAAAATGCAGTTCATAGAATTTTAACGAACCATTTGCACATGCGAAAAATTTGTACAAAACTAGTGCCGAAAGACTTGTCTGTGGAGCAGAAAGCGA
>JABUQX010090766.1:0-2500 GCA_015478945.1 Trachelipus rathkii | reverse complement strand
GAGAGACAAAATAAGGAATGAAGTAATTAGAGAAGATATAGGGGTGAAGAAGATGATACTGAAGATGGATGTGGGAAGATTGAGATGGTGGGGACATCTGGAGAGGATGGAGCAGGACAGAATGCCGAAAAGAAGATGGGAATGGACACCAGAGGGTAGAAGACCAAGGGGAGAAGACCGAAGAAGAGATGGGCGGAGTCGGTGGAGGACTCTCTGGAAAGATGTCAGCTACCAAATATGAGAGTGCTGAAGAGAAGAGGAATAGTGCAGGAGAGGGATGTCTGGAGAAAGATGCTTGCGCGGCTGACAGGATGAAGAATCCTTCCTGGGAGAGGAAAAGGATAAAGAAAAACAAAGTAATATATATATATATATATAATATATATATTATATTAATATATTTATATATATATATATATATATATATATATATAATATATATATTATGTATATATAATATTATATATATATAATATTATATATAAATATATATTATATATATATATATAATATATATATAAATATACTATATATATATATATAGATTATATATATATAAAATATATATATATATATTTATATATATATAATATATATATATATATATATTTTTATATATATATATATTATATATATATATATATATATATATATATATATATATATATATATATATGTTATATATATATATATATAATATATATATATATATATATATATATATATATATATTATATATATATATATATATATATATATATATAGTATATATTATTATATATATATATATATATATATATATATATATATAATAATTATATATATATATATTATAATATAATCTATATATACAATAAAATTCAAATATACTTAAAAATTTTGTCAACATTTATATATAATTATATATATATATATATATAATTAATATAATATAATATATATATATTATATATAATATTTTTAATTCAAACTTCAAAGAGTAAACATCCGCATCGCAATCCGCATTCTCCGCATCCTCATCTACGTTTATAGATCCGCATCCCGCATCCGCATCCTCATCCTCTTTAAGATCCGCATCCGCATCCGCATCCGCAAACAGTCAAATTTTGACATCCGGTCCATCACAATATATATATTATATATATATATATTATATATAATATATATATATTATATATATATATAATAATATATATATTATTATTTATTTTTTATTATTTAAAAAATAAATCATTTTAAATTATTAAATATATTATATTATATATATGATATATAAATTATTTAAACCATACCTAATTTATATATATTATATATATATATATATATATCAGGGGCGTAGCCAGGGGGGGCTGAGGGGGCTGCAGCCCCCCCCGAAATTTTCGACAGTGAAATTTTTTCAGCAGAAAACAAACTACAAACATATATATATATATATATATATATATATAATATATTAAAGCTCTTATTCAGAAAAAAATAGAATTATATATATATATATATATATATATATATATATATATTATATATATATATATATATATATATATATATATATATATATATATAAATAATATTGAAGCTCTTATTCAGAAAAAAATCGAAAGCATAGACAAACAACTGGACACTCAAAATAAGAAAAATGTGAAGGAAAATAGAGAAAAACTTGTACCAATAATTGAAACTATACGTTTATGTGGCCAGCAAGGTCTTGCATTAAGGGGCTCAAGTGACTCTGGACGTATTGAATTATCAACTCCAGCTGAAAATGACGGAAATTTTAGAAGCCTTCTTAGGTTTCGAGCAAATGGAGGTGACCAGGTTTTGAAGAACCACCTAACTTTTATCGTCAAAAAACAATGTATACGAGTCCGAGGATACAGAATGAAATCATACAGTCATTTAGTCAGCTTATACAAAGGAAAATAGTGGAAGAAGTTAATAAAAACAAATTTTTTTTCAGCATTAGCTGATGAAACAACGGATATTTCTCAAACAGAACAGTTTTCACTTTGTGTAGGTACGCGATTGGTGGTGATGGAGGTGATACTCCTTTTACTTTAAGAGAGGATTTTTTATCATTTGTTCCGGTTTATGATATCTCAGGGAAAGCATTGGCAAATGTAATTTTGGAGAAACTCGGCTATCTTGGTTTAAAACTCGAAAATTTAAGAGGCAAAGGATATGATGGAGCCTCTTCCATGAGAGGCGAATTCCGAGGAGTGCAATCTGTTATTCGGAATGAGTATCCTAAAGCTCTATACACACATTGTGTAGCACATTTTTTAAATCTATGTCTCTCAGACTTTTCTAAAATTCAGGCAATTCGAAACGTCTTAGGATTCATCTCTGAAATATGCACTTTTTTTCGATCGAGTCCGAAGCGCACAAAACTTCTGGAAGATAAAATAAAAGTTTTCTAGTAACCAAAATAACAAGAGGATCAAAAAGATGTGCGAGACCAGATGGTGTGAACGGCATGAAGCGGTTTTACTTTTTAAAA
>JABUQX010090765.1:15000-23554 GCA_015478945.1 Trachelipus rathkii | reverse complement strand
CTGGCCTCTATTGCCAAAAACATCTCCAACAACTTCTGTAATCTACCTTTCCACCTCTTATTCGATCTGATGGTTCTGTTGCTAACTCTCCAACTGACAAGGCCAATCTCTTCGGCCTCCTATTTTCATCTAACTCAACCCTGGACGATTCTGGCATTCCTCTTCCTCCTCCTTCTCCTCTGAGGTGTCCTATGCCTTTGCCTGAAATTACACATTTGATCGGGTGCATGGGCTCCTGAAATCTATGAACGTTAGAGAGGTGGCCCGGATGGCATTCCCTCCCCGAGTTTTTGAGGAGTGTGCTTCCGTGCTGGCACCGCCTCCTCTCGTTCGACTATATTCTCTGCCTCAATACTAGCACTTTCCCTCATGTTTGGAAGCGCGCATATGTCCAACCTATTCCGAAAAAAGGAAGCCGCTCTGATCCTTCTAACTATCGCCCTATAGCTCTAACTTGTATTCTATCTAAGATCTTTGAAACCCTTCTCAACTCTCATTTCTTAGACCATCTGGAATCTCATTCCCTTCTTTCCGATCAGTACGGCTTTCGGCGCTCGAGGTCTACTGGTGATATACTTTCCTATCTAACAGATTTATGGTTTTCCACCCTCAGGAATTACGGGAGACTTGCGTGGTGGCGCTTGACATATCCAAAGCATTTGACCGGGTATGGCACGCGTCACTGCTCTCCAAGCTCCCCTCCTTTGAATTTCCTCCTTCTCTTTGCTTACTTATGTCTAGCTTTCTTTCAAATCGCTCAATATCGGCTGTTGTTTATGGGGCGACTTCTTCTTCCTTTTCTGTCAATAGTGGTGTTCCTCAGGGTTCTGTCTTATCTCCTACTTTATTCCTGCTTTTCATTAATGATCTTCTCGTCTGCACATCTAACTCTATCCACTCATATGCCGATGACTCGACCCTTCATTCTTCAACTCATTTCAATTCTGTTCCTTCTTTTACTTCTAGAATTGCCTCTCGTCTTAATCTTTCCGATTCTATTCTCGCTGATCTGGATAGAATTTCCGGGTGGGGTCGTCTCAACCTTGTGAAATTCAATTCTTTAAAAACAACTTCTACAAATCTCCCTCTCTAAAACACCTTCTAACTTTCCTATCTCTTTCGACGGTTCTCTCGTCTCTCCTGTTGACAATATAAACAAAAAAATGTCTTGGAAACCTCACATCACAATGGTTGCTAGGGCGGCCTCAAAGAAACTGGGAGTTCTGTTTAGACTGCGAGAATTTTTTTCCTCTTCACAGTTACTCCAGTTATACAAGGGTCTCATCCGCCCTTGTATGGAGTACTGCTCTCATATCTGGGGGGCTCTTGGTTTCACCCGGCTTTTGGATAGGGTCGAGTCAAAGGCCAAAAGACTTATAAACTGTCCTGTACTTTCT
Organism: Trachelipus rathkii; assembly: GCA_015478945.1. Taxonomy (NCBI): domain Eukaryota; kingdom Metazoa; phylum Arthropoda; class Malacostraca; order Isopoda; family Trachelipodidae; genus Trachelipus; species Trachelipus rathkii. The sequence continues at coordinate 22,157 of JABUQX010090765.1, read as the reverse complement.
AGTTCACTTGACCCTCTATCTTTGCGGCGCGATGTTGGTGCTTTATCTCTTTTCTATAGGTACCGTAGCGGCAGGTGCTCGAGGAGCTTTCCACTCGCGTGCCGCCCCCTTTAAGGCGCCCTCGCAGCACAAGGGGTGCTGTGTCGGCACATGAGTTTTGTGTTGATGTTAGCAACTCCAGACTAGTTCGCTGCGGTGCCTCCTTCTTTCCTGCCACATCTGTTCTGTGGAATTCTCTTCATCTTCTGTGTTTCCTACTCAATTTAATCTCCCTCACTTTAAAGCCCGCGTCTGTGCTCATCTGCGTAATTTGCGTTAGTTGAAATTTTGTTGAGTGTAACACCCCCTCCTTGAATAGGGCTTTGCCCGTGAGCGGTGGTGATAACTGTTAAAAAAAAAAAAAAAAAAAAAAAAAAAAAAAAAAAAAAAAAAAAAAAAAAAAAAAAAAAAAAAAAAATTTCATTAAAAAAACCTATAAAACCCCCAGGAACATTTTGGTCACAGGCCTGTGTTATTATTAATTGTTAAAAAATAAATTAATAATAATTAATTATTAAGAATATTATTATAATTAGGTATTAAATAATTAATTAATAATAATAATAATTAATAATATTAGAAACCCGTGCCTTAATATTCCAAAAATCCATCAACGAAACAAAGGAAGAAAGGCAAACGTAATTTTAACTTTTACCACTTCACACTAGACTAGACTAAGACGACGTGAATGTTTAGTTATTGACAAGATATCGGTGTTAGTTCTCGTACAAGTGTCTGTGGAAATGACGCACATTTTTACTAGTACCGAAAATGCAGATATGATGTACGTGTACGGATACTGTGATGTTTGTGACCCTGCTGCTGTAGTGGAATACCATTGACTCTTTCCTAGACGTCGAATCCCGGATCGTAGAGTGTTTAGCCAGATCTACAATACGTAGCGTGAACATAGTAAGTTCCCCAGTTTGCATATTACATCGGAGCGTGGTCGTCAAGACCATGTGGAGGAGGAGGAGGCGATTCTTGCCATGGTGAATCGTAGCCAAACAACAAGCACACGCCGAATATCTGCACGTTTGGGTATTGCACGAACACGTGTATGGCGAACACTACGTCGAGAGCACATGTACTCCTTTCATATACAGGCTGTGCAATCACTGCATGAATGCGACAGTCATGCGCGTCTCAAATTATGTAGGTGGATACCTCCTAATCGTGCCATACTGCCATATGTATTGTATACAGACGAAGCCACATTCACCCGTTGTGGATCAATAACACACCCAACGCGCATCTATGATCGCAAGGGAATCCACACGGTACAGTGCAAACGCACTTCCAAAGACGGTTCTATGTGAATGTGTGGTGCGGTATGATCGACAACATGTTGATCGGTCCGGTTGTTTTCCATGGCAGGATGACGGGTGCTAGGTATCTCGCGTTTTTGCGACGTACCTTACCAGTCCAACTAGAGAACGTCCCGCTGGCTACACGGAGAGCCATGTATTTCCAACATGATGGGGCCCCTACGCATTCCACCGTCGCTGTCAGGCGACATCTCGGCCACACATACCCTGGGTGGTGGATAGGCCGTGGTGGTCCATTCCGTGGCCACTATGATCTCCAGACCTAACACCTTTGAACCTCTGTTTATGGAGTTGGATAAAGTCAGAGGTAGAGTTGCAACAAAGGATGACCTAGTTAACCGCATAATGGACGTTGCTGCCCTACACAGGGAAAGTGAGGACGTACTCCGACAGGCAACAAGTGCTGTTCTTCGACGTGCAGAGAAAAGCAGCGGAATATTTGAGAATGTGTTGTAGATTCTACTAGTACTACAGTATTTTTGTTTTACTGACATTAATAATTTTATTATTATTATTATTATTATTATTATTATTATTATTATTATTATTATTATTATTATTATTATTATTATTATTATTATTATTATTATTATTATTATCCGTATTAATATTATTATTAGTCGTATTCATAGTATTGTTAATATTACTAGTTTTTGTAATAATAGTAGTATGAGTCAGTTAATCCCTAATACTGTATTATTCATAACATTATGATTACATGTTAATTACACATAACCCTTTATGCTGATTCTGGACGTACATAAACTATTATGCGGTATAATGAAAATACTAAGGTTGCCATTCTTCTATTGCACATTGATGCATTGGGTATTATTAAAGCCTTTTGCGTATCAGTGATTTCTAATATTCCCACTGTACATCGCTAAAAGCTCTGTTGCCAAATCAAACAATATAATAACATGTACATCCGGTCCAATATGTAAACCGGTATAACACGGTAAATATGCAGAGTAGGACATAGAGTTCATATGAATATTTCTACTCACAATAAGATATTGTGACCATCAGAAATATGTGTCTCACACACGCGAAGCTTTTGTGAGTAGCCCTCTCTTATACACATAGGGCGGATCGGTATATTTAAGGTACCATTGCCTAAATAAATAATTAATAAATAAATAAATAAATAAATAAATAAATAAATAAAATTAAATTAAAAAAATAAATAAATTAAAAAAAATTAAATTAAATTAAAAATAAAAAAAAAATTAATTAACATTCATTATTGCCGTATATGGCCCCGCAAGGCCAGCACTGTACCGCCCCGCACCACCGCCCCACACCGCACCGCACCGCACCGCACCATACCTAGTAACGCATGGAGTTTGCGACATGAAATCTCCCCCAAACTTGACACCCCCATAGGGAGGTGACGTAACCTCGTCGTAGACGAGGTTACGTTGCCGTGCACCCCCCGAAGGGGGTGCTGCCCCTCCGAGTAGGAAATGACCGTAGGACGATGGAACTTGGTATACATCCTTCTTATAAGGTATCTTCGATATAGCCGAGGTTACGTGACCGTAAACCCCCCAGTGGGGGGGTGCTGGCCCCTCCAAGTAGGAAATGACATTAGAACGATGAAACGTGGTACACATCCTACAAAAGAAGGCCGGCGCCTCTATACTAGACTAAACTAGAGTACGGGAAGTTGTAAACTTCTCCAAATACTTTACGGGCAAAGCACTTATGTAAAGTACCCTTATAATGTATCCTCGATACAGAAGAGGTAAAGTGACACTACGCCCCCTGTGTGTGTGGCCTGAGCCCCCAAATCTTAAATATTGAAAAAGAAGGATGAAACTCGGTATACACCCTTCTTATAAAGTAACCTCTGTACAGCAGTGGTAACGTGTCGCTATACCCATTGGGTAATGGAGCTGCTCCCCAATCCATTGGAAGTTGGCGTTAAAGGATGAAATTTGGCATACACCCTTCTTATCAGGTAACCTCAACGCAGTCGAGGTTACGTATCGCTACGCTCATTTGGTGTAGGGGCTGAGCCCCAAAACATTGAAAATTGACATAGAAAGATGAAATTTGGGAAACACACAGAAGAGAAAGGATAAATAGGACTGGAGGAAGAGCACGGTTGTATCTTATAAAAATAACCCGTTTTCTAAATGTTGAAGACTGACATTTCTAATTTCAAAATCTCGTTTCTTTTTATAAACGTCAACTAAAATATATTGTTTGCTATTTTATTTTATAGGTTTCATTTTACATTTATTCTTTGTGTTTAATTTGTTTTCAATTTAAATTTTTTAATCTATTTTCAAATTTTTATTATTTTTTATTTAGTTTTTAATTTATTTTTGTTTTATTTGCTTAAAATATTTTGTTTTTACTAAATTTTTTATTCTTTTTATGTTTATAACGTTAAAAATTTGCGTTTTTACACACCCTAAAGCAGTAAATCAGTAAATCAGTAAATCAAAACACCAACCCCTCTCCTCCTCCCTCCCTCCGTCCGCCTTCCCATGATCTATTGATCTAATGATCTATTGATTCAAGTCATATTTCGAGTATCATTTTGATAAACAAAACATAAAAATAAGTTCTTTATATACTGACCAACAAATATATGCTAACGTAACAATGTTTTCACATTAATAAAGCTAACATATGATAACCTGAACTAAGAATATAATGTACAACGGCAAACCTAAAATACCTTACGCACGAATAAAAAGCTAACATTAACAAAGTTCCATACGTAACAACTGTAAAGTAACTAACATAGCATACAAAAGCGTAAACCTATTCACGCTTTTTCCAGAAGCATGTTTTTAACATATCAATGTTAATTTTACATTAACATGGTAATATTTAAAAAATTATCCATAACGCCATTGAAATTATCATGTAGATTAGAATATATCATTGAAAGCCAGTAATAAAAATTATTTACATGCATAAATCATTATCCATAGCCTGCTAAACTATACCAATCTACTCAATATTTATAAACATAACAAATTTTTTTCCGAACATAATATAAAAATAGTTCTTTGAATAAAATATCATAGTAAAGTGTATTAGTTTACTGATCCTAAAGCAGTGTATCAGTAAATCAGTAAATCAAACCATCAGCCCCACCCCTTCCCCTTCCCCTCCCACCCATCCATGATCTATTGATCTATTGATTCAAGTCATATTTCGAGCATCATTTTGGATAAATATAACATAAAAATAAGGTCTTTTTATACTGACCAACGAATATATGCTAACGTAACAAAGTTTTTACATCAATAAAGCTAACATATCATAACCTGAACTAAGAATATAATGTACAGCGACAAACCTAACATACCTTACAGACGAATATATTGCCAACATTAACAAGTTCCACACTTAAAAACAGTTAAATAACTAATATTGCATACAGAACGTAACCTATATCAATGTTAATTTTACATTAACATGGTAATATTTAAAAAAAATTATCATAATCTTACCTAATTATCATACTGACCAACGAATATATGCTAGCGTAACAAAGTTTTCACATCAATAAAGCTAACATGTCATAACCTGAACTAAGAATATAATGTACAACGACAAACCTAGCATACCTCACGTATGAATAATCTGCTAACATTCACAAAGTTCCCTACTTCTCAAAGGTAAAGTAGGTAACAGTCATACAAAACTCAATCTACCCCCACTTTTCCAACATATCATCAGCAGCTAAAGCAGTATTATCTAACAAAATACCTTAACAAAGTGTCTAACCTATCAAAGATACCAGCATCTTGAACTATGAATTGATACTACCTTCATCAAAGTGTCATGCATATCAAATATAACATCATTTTGAACTATGAATAAACGTAGACATTAGCAAAATTCTCGGCCAAACCTAACATTACTCAGCAAAAACTTAACCTAAGCCCGCGTTTCTAACACATCATCACCAGCTAACACAGTAATATCTTACGAAACTTATCATTTCTCTAACAAATCATTATTAATTTTACATTGCAATAGTAATATTTAACAAAACGTAACAGAAATTAAACATAGCCTAACATATCTATCACTTACAATAGGCGAAAACCTACAATAGATGCTATCATTTGAAACTATGAATAAGACATTAACATTTGGACTTATGAATAATTTCTCAACCTACCCATCATTACACAGCAGAACTCAACCTATCCCTGTTTTTCAATCATATCATCAGCAGCTAAAGCAGTATTATCTAACAAAATTCCTTAACAAAGTGTCCAAATTATCAAAGATACCAGCATCTTGAACTATGAACTGATTCTACCTTCATCAAAGTGTCGTGCATATCAAATATAACATCATTTTGAACTATGAATAAACGTAGACATTAGCAAAATTCTCTGCCAAACTTAACATTACTCAGCAAAAACGTAACCTAAGCCCGCGTTTCTAACACATCATCACCAGCTAACACAGTAATATCTTACAAAACTTATCATTTCTATAACAAATCAGTGTTAATTTCACATTGCCATTGAAATATTTAAAAAAACGTAACAGAAATTAAATAAAGCCTAACATTTCTAACACACGTGGCGCGTTACGAACCGTAGGTTCGTACGCTCTTATTTAGATATATATATAAAACAGAGAAAATTTCGACGAACTCGATCTATCACTACTCATGCAGAGTAGGACAAACGTTTATATGAACATTTGTGCTCGCAATAACCTATTGAGTCACCACCAGAAATTTTGACGTTTCGTCACGGGACAACCTATATATATATTTATATATTTATATATATATATATATATATATAATAATAATAGTAGTAATATATGAAATAATAATAACATAATATCTCTTGCTAACATATTAATAATAATATGTAATAATATATAATATAATATATATGTATATATCTTTCTTTCTATGCATATATATGCATATATATATATAATAATAATATATAATACGTAATAATATATATATAATAATAATAATAGCATAATAATAATATATAATATATATATGTAATAATATCATAATAATATTAATAATATGTAATAATAATATAATAACAACTCTTAATAACATATATCGCTCTTATAATAACAACAACATAACAATAACAACTGCATATATATCTTCAACTAATATATATTGTTGATCCAACTATGACATGGGAGATTTTAACTTAATCAGGAAGAAGCAATACCAGCGAATCTGGTATTGCTTTTTGTTAAGTATACCTATACTATATATATATATATATATATATATATATATATATATATTTGCTGCTCATATATATATATATATATATAACTATACTCAATATATATATTATAGCATTCATGCTAAGTAAATACGCATGTTTATATATGTATATATAAAATCCCTATATTTAACTTTTATTGAGAGTATGGGTTTTGAACTATAGCCTCCCTTACCATCAGGAGGGTGTGGTTCAAAACCCAATAAAGTAAATTAAAAATATAGGAGATTTTATATATATATATATATATATATATATATATATATATATATATATATATATATATATATATATATATATATATATATATATATATATATATATATGTATTTATGTAATATAATAATAATAATAATAATATATAAAAATAATATATATATAATATATATAATAATATATATATATGTAATAATAATATGTATATATATATATATAATAACTTAAACAATATAAATAATATAACCAATATATATATATATGATATATGCTACTCAATAATAATAATATATATATATATATACTTATAACTATATAT
>JABUQX010090765.1:0-10000 GCA_015478945.1 Trachelipus rathkii | reverse complement strand
AAAGATGACACCTTCTGGTAATTGTGGCACTGCATACAACTCCAACATGTCAAGGTAGTTGCTTCCCGTCACAGTCTGCTCAGCAAAAAAAAAAAATGGGCCTATCACTTTATCATGCATCAGGCCACACCACACGTTCACTTTAGGGCTGTTACGTTCGTACTCTACGTAGGCACGAGGATTTTCAGCTGCCCATATTCGGACGTTATGGCGATGAACATGTCCAGAGACATGGAATGTCGCCTCGTCGCTAAACACAATCTTCTGCAGAAATCGTTCATCATTGCCGATCTCATGAAGCATATCTGTAGCAAACGAGAATCGTTTGGGTCTATCCGCGGGTTTGATAGCGTGCAACAGCTGCAATTTGTAACCCGAAAAACGTAGACGTTTCTTTAACACCTTATGAACTGTAGTCTTGCTTAGGTGTAATTGTCGAGCACACGCACGCACTGATTTTTTAGGGCTTCTTAGGTAGCTCTCCCGTATAGCCTCTACGGACTCGTCACTTACCGATGGCCTACCAGAACGGGGTTTGTCCAATACACTGCCGGTCTCCTTCAACTGCTTATCCCACCGAGTAATGTTATTCCTATGTGGTGGCGCTTCGTTGTACACGCGACGATATTCACATTGCACTTTGCTCACGGATTCAAATTTAGCTAGCCACAGGACACACTGATTTTTCCTCTGTAACGTTCACATCGTGACTGGCCTGAGCCTGGTCTGATCCGCTGCCGCGCAGTTCGTGGTGTTGCGTCATCACCTGCGTCATCAAACTTGGAGAGTTTCCCTTTTATTTGGTGAAGATTTCACATTTCTATCTTCTTTTGTTGCTTTCCTGTGACCGTTCAAAAGTGCACCATGACTTTACGGACACACACACACTATATATATATATATATATATATATATATATATATATATATATATATATATATATATATATATATATATATGTGTTATATATATATATATATATATATATATATATATATATATATATATATATATATATATATATATATATATATATATATATATATATATATATATATATATATATAGAGAGAGAGAGAGAGAGAGAGAGAGAGAAGCGCACTCGCAGTTATGAAATTACCTCAAGTTTTGGCTTATGGTGTGTAGGGTCTCCCATCGACATACCAGTGCCTAATGGTTTGCCTTTCTCTCTTGTGTTCATATCTACTCTCATCCTCCAGACAACATCTTACGGACATCATCTTTTATCCACATATCATATACACATACTTATATCCACACCCCTCTTCTAGACAGCATCTTACAGACATCCCTATCCCTTATATCCCTATGTGTGGGAGAGAAAGAATTGCCCACAACGTATTTTCTGCGTATCATAAACGGAGACTAAAGGGACGTTGGCAGTTGGGTTGGCTGCCCACTATTACTTACCTTTTGCCAGGAATGCTAATGCATACCTCGGAGAAGATCGTGATCGCCGTAAGCGACCTTCTATCTTTCGGCGAAAATGTATGTTGACGAGATGCCATAGTGAGGGTTCGTCGCAGTCCCGTGAAGCTCTAGGGTGGATTTTTCTGACTGCTGCGAGCTCACTAAAAGGTATAAAGGGGGTGGTAGGGCTGGGCTTTCTTTTCGAATTTTCTCTTCTTCTACTATTTGCTGTTTCCAGTGCATGTGTCGCACCTTGGGGAGAGAAGGTGGGGATGGTGATATATATATATATATATATATATATATATATATATATATATATATATATATATATATATATATATATATATATATATATATATATATATATTATATATATATATATATATTTTTTTTTATATATACTTCTACAGTATATAAGGATAGAGTGGCTCCTATTTTAGAAGTTTGAATTTTCTTTGCACTACCCCCCAATTTGGTTCCATTTTATGACAAAACATGTGAAAAACTTCAGCTCAATTGGCTAAATTTAGGGGGAGGATCCAATATTGGAGATTTTGGAACCCCATTTTAGCCCAAACCTAAAAATGGACATGAAGTTCTTAATTTTCAGACAATTCTGATGGGGAAAGAGCAAATTGCAGCTTTTTTTTTTACTAAAACGTCATTTTCGGGTGTTTTTCTGTGTCTGTATTCATTGTTTTGGCATTTTCATTTTTTCAGAACCTAATTTTTGACGTTTTTTCGTATCAACTTCTTCAATTTTTTTCGAAATGACTTCAAACTTGAAATATGCATAGATGGGTTTATTACGCACAAAATGCACATTTTAGATTTTTGATTTTTGAAAAATTGTGCTCAGGAATGTCGAATTTCAAAACCTAATTTTTTTTTTTTTTAAAATTGCTGAACACAATTTTCCAAAAATCAAAGAAATAAAATGTGCATTTTGTGCGTAATAGACCCATTTATGCATATTTCAAGTTTGAAGTCATTTCGAAAAAAATTGTAGAAGTTGATACGAAAAATTTCAAAAAATTAGGTTCTGAAAAAATAAAAAATGTCAAAACAATGACTACAAACACAAAAAAACACCCGAAAATGACGTTTTAGAGGTCAAAAAAGCTGCGATTTGCTTATTTTCGCCATCAAAAGTGTCTGAAAATTAAGAATTTCATGTCCATTTTTAGGTGGGGGCTAAAATGGGGTCCCAAAATCATCAATATTGGATCTTCCCCTTAATTAAATTAATAAGAGAAGGGGTGCCCCTGGGACCTTGAATGTCGAAAAAATAAAAATGTCAAAGGAAAAAATCACTTTTATTTCTTTATTTATTGAAATATTAATTATATGCATAAATGTATTGGATCAAAGGTGTAGATCTGTCAAACATGGATAATTGCATTTACTATCGTCTGCCATTTTTTCTCGTACGATTAACACTTCCGAGAAAAATGTGAAAATCGCTTATTTACACTAAAAAGTCTTTTTTATTATTATTATTTGCTGCGGTTATCACTTACAACCTGAAGCACATACTGTTTCCGTTGCTCGTTTTTCGTAAGTAATTTATTATCGCAATGTTCCATAGTTTTGACCCATCTCTTGTCGAATCATTTACGACTTTCAATTTATTTACTAATTGCAATCCTTTTACAAAACTTTCATTTTAATGCCACGTCAACGGTTCTGTCTTAAGGAAGTCATCAATCAAATCACATCTTTCGAAAATCCTATAGTGTTGATTGAAACGAATTGTTCAATTCTCTTGTTAATAATTTCTGGGATTTTTCCGATTTGTAATTGTATTTCTCTTTTATTTTAATTTCTAAATTCTGTCACTCAATTCAAAGAATTTATCATTTTTAGTTTTGATTCACATAACAAATGCGGATCAACGAAAGCTAAAGAGGCAACTTCAGACCCTACTTCCAATACCATAGATGATTTTTTACTCTGGGGTAAGTCCTCGGTTAGCTTTGTATTCGTTGAAGTATTGGACATAATTTATATTTCGTTTGATAAACAAATATCATTGAATATTTTTTATGTGATTTATAGATATTTAAGGTCTCAGGGGCACCCTTTCTTTGTGCCAGATTGAACTGCAATTTGCAAAGAATATTTTTCATAAAATGGAACCAAACAGAGAGGTTGCGGGAAAATATGTCACTAAACTATTTTCTCCAAGAGTTAATAAAAGCTACCCAAATATATATATATATATATATATATATATATATATATATATATATATATATATATATATATATATATATATATATATATATATATATATATATATATATATATATATATATATATATATATATATATATATATATATGCTCCCAGGAAGGCATTTATCTGCCTGTCAGTGTGTGTTGTCTCCTTCTCCATCAGTCTCTATCTTCGAAGTCTCCACCTCTTCTCAATTCCATGATGTTCGGGAAGTTATGCCTCTCCAGTACCTCTTCTACTTCATCTCTCCACCTTCTTCTCGGCCTCCCCCTCGGTCTCCTGCCTCCGGGCCTCCACTCCCAAGACCTTTTCGCCACTCTCTCCTCCCCCATCCTCTCTAGATGTCCCAGCCACCTCAGTTGTGCCTTTTCTATCTTATTTCTCATCTCACATACCCCTGCTCTCTCTCGTATATGTTCATTTCTCACTCTATCTCTTCTGTTCTTTCCCAGCATTACCCTCAAAGGCCTCATCTCCGCTGCTTGTATTCTGCTTCTTGTGGATACGTTGGTCGTCCAACTCTCCGCACCATACATCAATATGGGAGTCAAAACACTCTCAAAAATGATTTTTTTCACCTGCAGGGGCACATTCTGATTCTTCAGCAAAGGATAGAAAACGCTCACGCTTCTTCCGTATCTTCCTATCCTTTCGGCGATATCTTCCCCAACTCCTCCCCTATTTCCGAATACACTTCCTAAATACTTAAAACTTTCTACCTCTTTTATGTTGCTGCCATCTATCTGGATATTTAAACCTTCTCTATCTCTCTCTCTATTTATTCTTATAAACACCGTCTTCTCCTTATTCATTTTCAGGCCTCCCTCTTCGAAACACATATTCCACCTTTCCAGTCCCTCTGCCATGTCTTCCTCCTTCACGCTCCAGAAAGCTATATCGTCGGCGTATGCCAAAATACCCCATTCATCATCTTTATTCCATCCCGCTTTAAAATTATTTATAACCTTATCTAAATATGCAATGAACAACAGGGGCGATAACACACTCCCCTGCTTCACCCCTGTTCTCACTTGAAACCACTTATCATTTTCATGTCCAGTCCTCACCTTGCACTTACACACCTCGTACAAGCTCTTAACTGCATTGAGCATTCTCCCCGAAACTCCATATTCTTCCTCTAGACATCTCCACAACCTATCTCTAGGCACTGAATCAAAGGCTTTTTGCAAATCCACGAAGGCCACACTCACCCCAACATTGAATTCCCATGTCTTCTCTGCAATCTGTCTTAAACTAAAGACCAGATCTGTTGTTCCCCTATTCTTCCTGTACCCGTGCTGCTCCTCTCCCAACTTTGCCTCTACTTTCCCTCTCAGTCTTCTCTCCAACATTCTTTCATATACCTTTACTATGTGGTTTATCAGGGATATGCCCCTGTAATTTTCACATTTACCAGAATCTCCTTTACCCTTATATATTGGCACGATTATTGCTCTCCCCCACTCTTCCGGCACTCTACCACTCCTCCAGAACCTATTCAGTAACTTTAGGATATACTTCTTTGTTTGAGCCCCCGCCTCCTTCACCAGCTCTATACTCAAACCATCCTCACCAGGCGTTTTCCCATTTTTCATCCTAGCAACAGCCTCCTCGAACTCTTGCTCCGTAAACTCCTCATCCCCCTCATTCTCCTCCATCCGCAAACCATCCTCCTCCTCCTCTATCACTCCATCCTCCCTCTCCACGTTCAACAAAGACTCAAAATATCCAGTCCATCTCTCATTTATTTCCTCCGCCTTCACCATCACCTCTCCCTCCGCATTTTTTATGTTATTTAACTTCTTTTTATCTTTCCTGTATGATCTTACTAGGCCATACAACATATGTTTATTTCCTCTTTGATCTTCCTCCAAACTCTCCCCCAGCTCCCTCCAACTCTCTCTCTCCGCTCTTCTTTTTATTGTTTTTGCTTCATTTCTTGCGATAACATACTCCTCTCTCGTCTCGGGTGTCCTTCTCCTTAGCCATGTTCTCATCTTTTTTGTTTTTTGTTTTATCGCTTCTCTTACCTCCTCCGTCCACCACGGTGTATGTCTCTTCTTTCCTCCTCCCCTCCACTCCTCTCCCAGCACCTCCACCGCCACCTCCTTCAAACATTTCTCAACCTTTGACCACTCCTCTTCTTCGTTTTCCTCCCATCCACTCACTTTTTCATTTATTCTTCTTTCGTATTCTATTCTCGTTTCTTGGTTTCTTAGACTCTTTACCTTTATGATCTTCTTCTTATACACAGGTTGTTTTTTGAAGCTTTTCACTTTAACATTTGCCACTATCATCCGATGATCCGTGTCTAAAGACACCCCAGGAATTACCTTTACGTTACTCACTATCCTCTTATCTGATGAAATAAAATAGTCTATTATTGATCTCTGGTCAAAACCTCCCGTATTCTGGTTCCATCTGTATCTTGTATATATGTGTGTTTCTCTATGTTTGAAAAAGCCATTCATTATTTTAAGGTTATTCCTAACACACATATCTATCAATCTCTCACCTTCCAAATTTCTAACTTCCTCTCCAAAAGGTCCAATGAACTCTTCCACTCCTTCCCTCTCTCTTCCCACTCTTGCATTAAAATCTCCCATCATTATAGTCGCCGCATTTTCATCTGGTCCATACGCATCTTCCAGTTTTTCCATGAAGGTATCCTTCTCCTCCTGGGTGCATCCCTGTTGTGGAGCGTACACCTGAAAGATTCTATATTTCTTGTTTCCCAGCTTTAATGTACACACCATCAATCTCTCATTTATCAGTCGAACCTCCTGTATGAAAGGAGACAACCTTGGCCCTATGATAATTGCCACTCCATGTTTGCATCCTCTTCCCACCTCACCCGAGAACATCAAAACATAACCATCTCCTAAGTCCTTTCCACTTTCACCGCCTCTCATCCTCGTCTCCGCCAAACCCATGACATCTATATGCCTCTCCCTCATCACCTCCAAAATCTCCTCCTCCTTATCTTTATAAGTAGCTACATTTAAGCTACTCATTTTAAGTGTAGTCAAATTCATGTTCCTTTTTCGGTTAAAGGGTCGTCGTCCTTGAATCAGTCCGGTTTCCGAGGCTACACGCGGAGAATTGCAAGCTAAAGTTTTTTTACCACATCGGCTTGCTAGGCCTGTCTGTGAACCCTCCTCCTTTTTCCGGGCTTGTGACCAGCATGGGTTGTTAGATGTTATTTCCATGGGGGAGTTATATATATATATATATATGGTGGATATATATATATATATATATATATATATATATATATATATATATATATATATATATATATATATATATATATATATATATATATATATATATATATATATATATATATATAAATATCCAATTTTCTACTGATTCTTAAAACGACAGATTTTCAAAATATATATATATATATATATATATATATATATATATATATATATATACATAGAGCTATATATATATATATATATATATATATATATATATATATATATGGTGGCAAGAGTGTTGGAAGTTATCTCTTCTTTTTTTCGTCCACTACAAAGGTAATAGTTGCTTGTTGCTTTTGAAGTTTCTTGTAATGAAACCTTTTACGTTAAGAAACCTAAATAGAACTGATAGTTAGTTGCCCTCCTGTTTGGAGTAACCTTCTTTTACCTTAGGGGCTACTTGCTGCTAGTGAACAATTAATATAAGTTTTATAACTCTTTATAGTTATCTTCTTTGGGGGAGAGTGGAAGCAAATTTGATATTTTTTGTTTTTTTGATTATTTATAAAAATTACATTAGAACTAATTTGTTTAAGAAATTGATTGCAATGCTTACGTTTTTCTTAAAAAAATTTCAATTGAAATAATATGTACAAAAATCTCGCTGCTTTACGCTTTAGTCAAGTTTTCATCTGAGGAGAGAGAGAGAGAGAGAGAGAGAGAGAGAGAGAGAGAGAGAGAGAGAGAGAGAGAGAGAGAGAGAGAGAGAGAGAGAGAGAGCAAACAAAATGATGTACAATTTAACTAATAATTTTATTAAAAAAAAACAAACTTATATCCTAATAAAATAAATATTATATATTATCATATACTATAAAAAAAAATGTCACATTTAATATAAATAATAAGTACAAAATTCATTTTAAGATTTATAAAATAAGGAACATATTTTTCTTCTAAAATAGTTTTGGACATTTAATTTCCTACTTTCTATAACGCTTTTAAACTCGACTAACATATTTCAGCAATATATAATTTGAAACAATTCTTTTGACAATAACATATGTACAATATGTTTTATGACTCCGTCAATTTTGTTGTGTGTTTATTATTAGTATTATATTTAAATATATTGTTAGTATATGATACTAACAATGAATTAAATTAAGTGGTAACGAACAGGATGAAAAAGTTTTAAATATTAAAAAGATGTAAATATTTAATAGAATCGTATTTTTTTATGCATCGTCTGTTTGGCAGTTACCGATAGAAAGTATAGACTCTTAAAATTTAGGGGAATAGAATTTTCTTATTTATAAATACCCTAAAACAAAACAGAAATTTTAAAGAGAAAAAGCACAGACATTTATATATATATATATATATATATATATATATATATATATAGAGTATATATATATATATATATATATATATATATATATATATATATATATATATTTATATATATATATAAATATATATATATATATATATATATATATATATATATATATATATATATATATATATATATATATATATATATATATATATATATATATATATATATATATATATGTATATATATATATATATATATATATATATATATATATATATATATATATATATATATATATATATATATATATATATATAATATATATATATATATATATAAATATATATATAAATAAAGCTATAAAAATATATATATATATATATATATATATATATATATATATATATATATATATATATATATATATATATATATATAGATATAGTTATATATATGTATATATATATATATATATATATATATATATATATATATATATTTATATGTATATGTGGGAGCTGATGACCCATATTCTTGCGTAGTTTTTTTTTATGCTGAAAAAGTTAAAATGCAGTATAATTGACCAGAAATTGCTTTCGGTGTGAAGCTCAGATTCTTTCCTTTTTTTAAATTTTTTATTAAAAATTGTATGAACTTATTTCGAATTGTGTTTAGTTATTAATTATTTTCTTAGGTACGAATTTTCGTTCAATAAAATAAAATGATAATTACGTTTTATTATAAAATTAAATGATAAATACGTTTTACATAAATAATTCTAAAAAGCGTTAAAATATCAAAGAGCCAGGAGAATATCTTGAAAGTATGACACTTACAGGAAAACCAAATACATATTTGAATCAGCGTATAAAGCTTATTGCCGGAATGTAAAAAAAAACTGAAAGTACGACACTTTACAAAAATTACCAGCATATTTAATCAGCGTATAAAGTTTATTATATGCAAAGTCGTTTTTATGATTTAAAGCCAACGAATACCCGCTGGTAGACCGCATTGATACCACAGGAGTCAGGGTCTCTCGGCCTCTAGGTGGACGTGACGGATTACTTTGCCTACTTCATCGGCTCGGAGCCCTAATGGAAAATATATTTCCTTGAATCACTTTAGCGGCTCGAGCCGATGGGGACAGAGGGGGACGAAACGACTTTTACATATAATAAGCTTTATTCGCTGATTCCAAATATGTTATTTTTTTTTCTAAGTGTCGTACTTTTCGAGTTTTTTTTGTTTGTTTTTTTTTTACATTTCGTTAATAAGCTTATACGCTGATTCCAAATATGCATTTGGTTTTCCTGTAAGTTCATACATTTCGAGATAATTCTCCTGGCCCTTTTCTGAATTATGCCCCTATAAAAATATATAAATTATTTAGCTGATAAAATATGATAAAGTACGAAAATCGTACAATTTATTTTTTGTTATCTCTCCTCTTATCTTGGCTCTCTCTCTCTCTCTCTCTCTCTCTCTCTCTCTCTCTCTTCTCTCTCTCTCTCTCTCTCTCTCTCTCTATATATATATATATAGTTATATAGTATATATATATATATATATATATATATATATATATATAAATATATATATTTATATATATATATATATATATATATATATATATATATATATATTTATTTTTTATTGTATATATATATATATATATATATATATATATATTGAAGTATAATGAAAAACGCGAAAGCGTTTCACGATAATGCGAAAACGGTTAAACACCCAATTAGGGCTGAACGAAGTACAG
>JABUQX010090764.1:42500-52316 GCA_015478945.1 Trachelipus rathkii | reverse complement strand
ATCCATCATTCGAGGTAGATGACAAAATCTATTTATTGCTTGAAAATCTTTCTGCTTAGTGGTGAATTTATATTATCACCACAAGAGGAGAACGCGATGTGATATTTGTATTTCTCTGGCCAGTGTGTATGCGGAAGCATGGTTTTGTGCTCCTTCTGTTACAAAAGCACCGTATCTGTATTTCAGATTTTTTTTGGAAATTTTTTGAATATCAAGGTATCGATCGTAGCATCTGTCCTGTTGATTACAAAAACAAAGGAATCATTTATAATGTTTTCGCATTAGCTTTCTTTGATCCACACTTGTAATGTGAATAAAAAATGAAAGTGATTAATGCTTTGAATCTCGAAATCGAATTTTCAAAGGAAAATAAAAGGCGAATATAATTAAAAATCGAAAAAAAAAATCCCAGAAATTATTAACAACGGAATTGAACAATTCGTTTCAATCGAAATTAGAGATTTTTTCGAAAGATTTGATTTGAATTGGCGGTCATGATTTACCTTAAGACAGATACTGTAATGGACATGCATTTAAAATAAAAGTTTTAAAGGTCGGAAGTTAGTAAATAAATTGAAAGTCGTAAATGATTAGACTAAGAGAGTGGGTCAAGCTATGAGAAGATTATAAAATTACTTACGAAAAACGGGCAAAAGAAACTCTATGTGCTTCAGGTTGTAAATGATAACCGCAGCAAAAATTTCCAGCGATAATAATAATAAAATAAAGGGATATATTATTTAAGTTATAAAATAAGCGATTTTCACATTTTTCTCGGAAAAGTTAATCGTACGAGAAAAATTAGGTATATATATATTATATATTATATATATATATATATATATTAAAATATATTATAATCTATATATTATATATTATATATATTTATTATATATATACAGGACATATTAGTAGTAGTAAATATATCATATATATTGTCCATGCTGATCAGATCTACTATCCCTTTTGAATACAATATTATATAATTATTGATATAATTAAACATTTCGATAACATATTCATTTTTTCCTTTGACATTTTTATTTTTCGACTTTCATAGGTCCCAGTGAGCCCCCTTCTCTTATTAAATTATATTAAGTGGAAGATATCCAATATTAGGTGATTTTTAGGACCCCATTATATAGCCCCTACCAACTATAGCATAATGGACATGTATTAATTCTTAATTTCAGACACTAGTTTAGATGGCAAAAAGAGCAAATTCGCAGCTTTTTTTTTACCTCTAAAACGTCATTTCCGGGTGTTTTTCTGTGTCTGTAGTTCAATTTGATTTTGGTACATTATTATTTATTTTTTCAGATACCTATAATTATTTTAGACATTTATATCGTGTATACTTCTACAAATTTTTTTACGAAATGACTTCAAATCTATGTAAATATGTATACATAAATTGAGGTGTCTAATTACGCACATAAATGACATTTTATCTTTTAGATTATATTTTGTGAATAAATTATGTTTCGCAATTTAAAAAAAAAAATAAATTTTTAGTGATTTTGAAATCTAACATTCCTTGAAAGCTACTAAATTTTTCATAAAATCAAAAACTATAAAAATTGTAGTCAATTTTTGTGTACGTTATCATAATATAGATACCCATCTTATGCATTTTTGTTCAATTTGAAGTCATTTCGAAATAAATAAAATTGTAGTTCTTTAATGTTCGATTTGTTCATCATATATAATAAAATTTATAGGTTTCTCTGAAATAAATAAAAATAATGCCAAAAACAATAGACTACAGACACAGAAAAAACACCCTAAATGACGTTATTTAGAGTTAGTGTAAAAAAAAGCTCTAGTATATAAAGTGACAATAGTGCTCTTTTCCCCATCAGATTGTACATGATAATATTAAGAATTCATGTTTCCTTTTTAGGTGGGGCTAAAAATGGGGCTCCAAATTTCCAATATTGGATCCTCCCCCTAAATTAGCCATTGATGTAGTTGTTTTACAATGTTTTGTCATTAGAACAATAAGCAAAATGGGTATATATAAATATATATAGTATATATCGTATAGTTACAAAAGATAATTCAACTTCTATAAATAGAGCCACTCATATCCTTATATAAAATATACGTAGAAATAATAAGTATATATATATTAATTAATATTATATATAATATATATTAATATTATAATATATTATAATTATATTATATTAATTATTATATATAATTATATTAATATATATTATATAATATTATATATTATAATATATATTAATTATATATTAATATAATATATTATATATATATTAATATATATATATATATAATAATATAATATATATATATATATATATTAATATAATTATATTTATATAATATATTTAATATATCTTCTATATATTTTGGGGGTAAGGTGCGACACATGCACTGGGAAAAAAAGCAAATAGTATTAGTAAAGAAGAGAAATTCGATAAAGAAAAGCCCAGCTACCTACCACTCTCACTCATTTATATATACCTATTTTAGTGAGAGTAAGTCTCGATAATATGTATATATCCAGCAGTCAGAAAAATCCTCCTAGAGCTTCACGGGCTGCGATCGAAACTCCTTACACATATGGCATATTACTCTTCCAACATTACATATATTTTCGCTCGAAAAGATAGAAGGTCGCTTTACTGGCGATCACGATTTTCTCCGATGGTTATGCTAATTAGTCATATTACATTCCTGGCAAAAGGGGTAAGTAATAGTGGGCAGCCATAAACCCAACTGCCAACGGTCCTCATTTAGTCTATTCGTTTTTATGACACGCAGAAATACGTTATGTTGGGCTAAATTCTTTATTATCCCACAACATAGGGATATAATAGGATTAGGTTAGATGTCATGTTTAAATATGCTGTCTTAAAAGAGGGTTTGGTTTAATAAGTTATGTTGTAATATAAAGTATGTGGAATAAAAAATGATGTTCTAATACGTAAGATAGTTGATCTGTGGAGGAATTAGCAGAGTAGATATTAACGCAATAAGAGAAAATGAGCAATATCCAATTAATTAAATGGACATGGTATAATCAAGATGGAGACCTCACTTATACACACCTCAATAAGCCAAAACTTGATAGGTTAATATTTTAATAACTACGATGGCGCTACTCTCTATCTCTCTCATCTCTCTCTTCTTCTCTCTCTCTCTCTCTCTCTCTTCTATTCTACTCTCTCTCTCATCTCTATTTTATTTATATTAATATTATTATATATAATATAAATATATTATAATATTATATATATATAAATTATATATATATATATATATAATATTAATTAATTATATATATATATTATATATATATATTATATTTATATATATAATATATATATATATATAATATATATAATTATAGTAAATATATAATATATAAGGGTATAAATATAATATTATTATATTATAATTAGGCCAGCGTTTAGTATATTATATCCGTTACATATATTAATCTTAAAAAAACTCTATTAATGTTACAAGTGTAAAACGGAAACATGGTGGGTGTAATCTTGTTTCCAATGTTCTAAGTATAACGGAAATAAATTATTATAAAAATAAAAAAAAAATAAAAAATAATGAAAAAAAAATTATATTATATTCTCAAAAAACTTAACAATAGTCTACAGCTCGATAAAGGTTAACATTTTGTGAATACCTGTTAAAATTTCTACATAAGTAAAATGTCATTATACGGTCACACGTATGGGGGCTCGAGCGACGGGGAACATAGGGTATATGAAGGAGCTCGATTTTCCTAATACCCCTGATAGGGGAGGGCGGATAATAAGGTAATACACCCTTCCCGCTCAGACACCTCATAAATACCAAAAGAGCGTTGAGTTCTCCGGAGATCCCATCCCGGTAATAAGGTGAGGGTATTATTAGTTTAACCTTACACCCGTTTAGTTCCCGTAAGTACCGATGGAGACCCTCGACTCCTGCACATCGGTATATATGATAGGCGATTATATTAACCTCTATATATTGGTGGTATTTATTAGTGAAAAAAAAAGCAAAATTTATAGATAATAGTCTATTTATTTTAACGAGTAAAAAATAAAAGTTAACGAGAAACCCATAAAAGGTCTCTAAATAGTGCCTTTTAATCATATTCTCGTATAATTAATTAACACTAATATTTTATTTTATTTTTTTATTTTTTTACATTTTCTTATGTGAAATTTTACCAGATTCCTCAAAAATGTTTCTAACATTTCGCTTGAATCTATTGTTGATTTTTTGAGATATGAAGATATTTTTTTTGTTTTTTGAAGTTTTTTTTTTTTTATTTTTTTTTTTTTGTTTTTTACATTCTGTACTAGAATGGAGCCAGCATTGCAACCTAATGAGATATTCACGTTTTTACTGTAGATTGATAGTTTTAAGAGAGAAATATGAGCGATGATCACTAAACACGGCCAAGATAGTCTAATAAAAATATGCTATGGTAATAGTTACTAGCTCTTAATATACTTATATATTATATAATATATTATATATATATAATATATATATTTATTAATATATATATATATATTATATATATATATATATATAATATATATATTATATATATTTAATTAATATATAAATATTTATATATTTATAATATATATATATTATATATATATATATAAATAATATATATAGTGTGTCGTGTGTGTGTCCGAATAAGTCATGGTGTCATATTATTGAAACGGTCACAGTAAGAAATGCATCACATGAAGATTAAGGAAGTGTGAATAATCTTCACCATTATAAAATGAGAAAACTCTCCAGTTTGATGACTCGCTATCTGATGAAGCTAACTCACCATCGAACTGTGTCGTTGGCTAGCGTATAGATTCCAGGATTCTGGCTTTAGCACGTGATCGTAAAAGTGTAACAGTCAACTAACAGTAGAAGAATCAGAATAGTGTCACTAGCGCTGCTAGCTAAAGTTTAAATGCCGTTCATGCAAAGTGCAATGTGAATATCGTTCGGCTGACATTATTGCCAACTTTGCTATTTACAGCTCGAGAGTCGGTCTACGCACATAGTTGATAAACATTTACTTGGTGGGATAATAAACAGGGTTAGAGGAAGACTCTCTGTGCTCCAATGACTCACGGATTACCCACAGTTTAACAACCCCGTATTCTGTGTTTAGAGGCCTATATTCGGCTAAATTGATAATTTGTAGTGAGCGTAGGAGGCTATTTTACGGTGAGAGTACGCTAAGAAGCGCGCTAATACAAATGAAGCGTAGCGTGTCGTCGTTGGTCGACCTACTATACCAATTCTTGATAGGACCTGCAGTTCATAGGTGTTAAAATGAAACCATCGTTTCGCTTTGTTGTTTCCGTTGGTTACAACATGTTGGCAGTGTGTTTGTCCTAAATACACATATCAGCATTCCGCGGAATAGACACCATAACTGTTCCTCTCGTTGCTACTATACCACTCGCTCATCGATCGACCTGGAGTCGCCGATGGAAAATCGAACTATTCATGACACCACACGCATATGTGATTAAGACGCTCAGACAGAGGCGACATTCCATGTTCTCTTAGCATGACGTTCATCCTCAATTATTCTTACGCTCTCTCATATTAATTGGCAGTGTTAGCTGAAAATCCTTCGTTGGTGCCCGAATACGGATAGAAAAGACGGAGCGGATCGATTACAATCCGCTTACAGTACCTTAAATCCAAATCCGCTATCCGAGCATTTTCATATGGAGATGATCTGCAATATCTCAGTCTCCAGAAGAGTACCAACTGCAGGTTGATGTTGATGAGGAAAGTACAAGGGAGGAAACATCTGAACCTGGCAAATGCAAACCATTCATCAATACAGTTGGAGATAGGTGCATATATATACTTTCATTTATAATGTTCTATTTTCTTTAGTGAGCCACACAACTACTCATGTGGGTGAAATAGCAAATGACTATGGATTTGGAGCAATTTTTGGATGTCCCTATCAGGGTGCACGCAGAGCTTCTTGAGACTCAAAGCTTCTACAGCGAATAGAGACGTTCTATCCTTATAACATACAATGTGCGGACATATGTACTTTTGCTCTAATCACAAAGCTAGGGAAAAGATTATATTATGCCGCCATTGTTCGTGCATACTAGTCTTCTCAAAGATGTGTAAACATAAACCATTTCCGCCTGCGTTTTGGCCGGTAATGTTCAAATGTCTGTTGATCCTGGTTGTCTGTAACATCTGACGCATGCGCCACCACGATTCAGATCTAACGCCCTATTGATACAACAACTTTACTTCCAATAGATAGCACTCTTGAGTGTAGTTATATATAGATCGCTCAAAATAACATGTTTCTTAACATGAAAGTCGTTGTTTTTGCTGAAGATCACTATAAACTAACTCACGCTGTTAATCTACTATAATACCATGAGGACAAGGCAAAGATCGTTTTATCACTATTAAGTCAATATAACATACATCGCGTATAAAGCAGTGAATAGATGGAGTACTTTGGAATCAAAGATTGATGTATACTCAAAAATATCAAGACCTATGAGTGGTGTAGTTATCGAGGAGACCTAGTAACATAGAGGTAGTCGAGCATCTGAACACTGTACATTGTAAGAGCATAAGGAGGTATTCGAGAGACTCACTAAGTGAGCGCGATATTGCTACTTTTTCCTTTGGTAATGTGAATTCTCAAGTTAGAGTACATAAAGACTTTAGCTTCCTATCATAGTGGCTAATTGTGATTGCCTTTGCTAGTGATCGAGTATGCGAGATAATAGCTCTGGACTCAAACGATGAACTTTGCGAGGAACAATAGCCTTTAATAATGAAGAATAATATTACCTATTTTATCACAGTCCTGGTTAGATCTCTCACAAATAGCGTGAATAAATAACGATTCTTTTGTGGTATTGGGAGATATACTATTGTTGTATGACGCTCATGTTTCACAAGAAGATCGATGAACGGAAGTTCTCGAAGAGTATCAACCTATGTGTATGATGTGTGAAAAAGAACATTTGAATGTAGCTAACACATCGGATTTGGGATCTCCTTACAAATCTGTCTCTCCACATGTTTTGTGCTATACTGACCAATCCGATATTTGTCCGTGCAGTGTCTGCTATCATGAATATGGTGTACGGCTAAAACCTGTTCTCTCGGGAACACAAAGTTTTCCAATGCTAATAGAAAGCAGTTTGGAATATTGGAAATGCTGTTCATAGCTTTCACTGCAACAAAAATAGCCTTTGCCAATATTCATCATTGATTCAGTGCCATTGAGTTGTTATGTGACACAAATCCTTTGATAAGTTTACATATTGGTTGCTAATGTTCCAATCAAATATTCAATTCTCGTTACATCTATCTACGCGAATTTTAGAGTAAATACACGTGTCGTGCCGAGTTAACCGACATTGATTAATATGTTATATATAGCCGCTCGGAGTTGTCGGTGAACTTTCTGAATAAATTCCTTCTAATGTACTTAGAGCTGATATCACTCCGGTAGCTTTCTATCCGGGAAACTGTTTCCACATCAGTAAGAGAAAACTATAATAATCCTGTTTTTTAAATTTTATATAAATATTTTGCATTGAACGCATGTGATCTGTAACGCCACTAGAATTTACAACTAATAACTTGTAGAAAATAGTTTAATTCACTTATAATTAACGCTTGCTCCTCGTGCTGAACCTGTACAAGAATCTAGCGACTGCTGATTTCACACTAGCAATCAACTAGAATATGAGAGTTATCATTCTCATTATTCGTGCTCAAATGTTAAATTTTTGAGATTGGAGTATTCTGTTATCTGGGCCAACTAACATAGGCACTTCATATAAGTCTCTTAGATCATAAATATCGTATTAACACTTTTAGTCGTTTTCTCTTATCGTTAGGAAATGAGTCACGCACATATTCGTCTTCAGTGTTATTGTTCGCTCAATAGTATTGTATTTACCAATATATAAATGTTTAGAGTACACACATAAATATATGTATTCTTGTTTGCCACAATTATCTACATTTCAGCTCATAATACACTTTTATTACTAGTACATATAGTGTAAAATAAAATATATCTCACTTTGATCTTATTTGTAATCCGATATTTCTCCCTTTTCAATCAAACCTCGTTAATAATTATACCTAATAATGGACAATTTTTCTATGCGTATATAGGTTGGAGCTTAGCAATAAAGACTCATTATAAGATACTTCATTTTTCTATGTTTTGTAGCTTAAATAGAAGTATTACCACATTTAGTTTAATTTAGCTAGTTCACTCATATTCAACCACTTTCCAGAGTCCAACTATTAGTGTATTCATAGATATCCTATTACTCTTTCGCACCAACTAAGTTGTCTCCTATATAACACTATCACATACACTCAATTCTCTACTTTCCTATATTTTTTACTATTGATTCATTTATATATTTATATTATTATAATATATATATATATATTATATATATATATATATATAGTAATATATTATTATATTATAATATTATTATATATATATATATTATATATATATATATATTATTAATATAATATATTATATATTATAATATTATATATATATTAATTAATATTATATATATTATAACAGTATATTATATATATATATATATATAATAATATTATATATATATATATATATATTAATATAATAATTATATTATAATATTATATATATATTTAATAATATATATTATATATATATAATATATTATATTAAAATACTATAATATTATATATTAATATTATAAATAATATATATTAATTATATATATATATAATCATAGTATTATAAGTTTAAACTCATTTGGTACTACTACGTAATTTAAAATGTTAGTCAGATATATATGAAAAATAATATTTTTTTTAACTATATTTTTTTTAACTTATTTTTATTTTAAAATATTACTTTTATAATAATTATGTAAGTAAAATAATCTATTGTAACCAAATTTAGATTATATATATTGGTGATACATAAATCCACGAGTAATAAATAAATATTTATTATAATATTACTACCTTTTAGACAGTATAGCGGCAATGATTTAATAATATATTAATGTGAAATAAAATAAAAATAAACTTTATTTTAATTTCACCTTGTGATTATAATCTTTAGGTGAGTAATCACTCACTGATCGATCTTCCTCATATTGTATGTGATTTTGCGTTTTAAGTTTTCAAAGCGTGGTGGTAATTGTGTTTTACGTACCTTTTTTTGCACCATCAACGTGATTAGTATTAGTGTTGTAAAACAATTTTCGGAACTACTGACTCTTGCCGAGACTTCCAAATACTATGTCTTGATTATTAAATATATAATAATATAAACAAATAATAAAAATTATATATATATATATATATATATATATATATTAATATATATATATATTAATATATTATTAATATTATTATATAATATATGTTATTAATATAATATATAATATATATATATTATATATATATATTAATATATATATATTAATATATATAATATAATATATATATATATATGTATTAATAATTATATTAATATATAATATATTATTTATATATTATATATATAATACTATATAATATTTATATATATATATAATATATATATTTATATTTTATATATATAATAATATATTATATATTATATAATTATATATATATATATTATATATAATATATTATATACTATTTAATATATAATATATATATAATATTATATATAATATAAATATATATATATATATATTAATTATATATAATTAAATAAATTAATAT